>JAECUM010015774.1:0-107877 GCA_016617855.1 Megalonaias nervosa | reverse complement strand
AGAGAGAGAGAGAGAGAGAGAGAGAGAGAGAGAGAGATGTCATTATAGATAATGTAACCCTTTGACTGAGATTTCCTTGTCTTGGTGAAATCCACAATATGGATTCTCCTAATATCAAGCGTCAGAGTTTAGGGTTGGGTATTCAAAACTCTTGCTTAGGCAATAAAGAAGCATTGTTATCCCGACGCTTTAATTCATGAAGGGGGCGGTGGGTGTGGAGTGGGTACAACTGAAGTGATCCCCTCCGTATGTTCGTCAGTATGTCCGTAATTCCATTTCCTCCTCAAAAAGTCTATGCAATGACAGAAAACTTGCTATATAGATTTCCTATATAGTAAACATCTGCGCGTGGGGTTAAACCTTTCTAACTGTGTCTGCAATGACAGTGACTCTTTTCAAATATTTTTGACCACATGACTACTGTGATATATATATATATATATATATATATATATATATATATATATATATATATATATATATATATATATATATATATATATATATATATCTTCCTTCACATAAATATAACACGTGTAATAGCGCCTCAGCACGTTGTAAACTACTTCATGCAAATGAAAAATGACATGCGCAACGAGCGAGGCATCCAAATGTATTTCATCATTAACATAACTATATTTATCACATAGTCGGTACACTTTGCCTACAGTGTGTGCAGTTTCATATTTTTGATATTATACGTGTGAACATATCACTTTATATGATTCTGATTGGTCCAAATAAGCCCATAAAATTATTGTGCAGTATTCTCTTTATTGATTGGCTGCGATCGTGGAAAAACTTTTTTAACCCCGCCTTCTGGAATTGTTTGTTTGAATGAACATTTTTGGCCGCCATTTTTTGATTCGACTCGCGAAAGGGAATTGGGAAAAAATGGTCTCGTCCAGTCTCAGTATTGCCAATTTACCCCCACAGGGGTTTCTTATGTCATGTATAACATATCGTAACATGAAAAATGGCAAAACCCCCAAAACAAGAACAATAACAACAAGTAAAACTATTGCTAAGATGATAACGAGGGTGGGGGTGGGGATGGATGGGCGGTATATCTGTAGCATGGAATCGACCCTATATACAAGCTTGGTTTAAATGTGAACTTACTGAAGTAAATAAACTCACCTTTGGTCACAGAGGAATGTAGACATAAACCGGTCTCCCCAACAGACAGAACTTTATCCAGTCACAGCAGATTTACGCGGTAAATATGTAATGCAAGTCCGACTCAAAAACAGATTTGTTTACGTCTTCTGTACAATCCAATGTTCCAAATCAAATACTGAAAATATCCGGTCACAAATACTTTGCCGTAAATATGTGTATTTCGGCATCCAGTAAGCTTCTTCTCACAAAAATATCGCAACAATGTAACATTCAGTTGTGATGTGGAAAATTTCAACGTAAACACTGTTACTCTGTTGTGTAGGCTAACCCAACCGGTACTGTGCACCGTATCAAACAATGTGACATCACACGCATTTTGTATTAACAAATGTTTTGCCTTTTGTAAAATGTTCTGTTTATTTGGATGGACGATTATTCTTTGATTTATAGTTATCAAAAATGTATAATATACTCTTACTATTTCAACTTTGTTTGGGACTATTTTTACGCACAACAAATGAAATGTACAGCGTCTGTCAGAATGAACGAAATTATTCGTTCTTCTTTCTATCTAAATAATTTCCCCTGAAATAAAACTATGTGATAAAAAGAATCTCAAATGGGTAATAATTTAATATTAAATTTATGAAACTCGTTAAATAATATCCAGCTTTTGCTCGCCAAGTCTAGCAAAAGCTGGATATTATTCAACTCGTTTAATAAATTCAGTATTAAATCGTTACCCATTTGAGATCCTCCATTTATCACATAGTAGGTATAGTTTTCCTATAGTATGTGCAGTTTCATATTTTTGATATTACCACACGTTAAAATATCACTTTATGTGATTCTGATTGGTCCAAATAAGCCCATGAAATTATTGTGCAGTATCCTCTTTACTGATTGGCTGGGAGCGTGGGAAAACGCTTTTAACCCCGCCTTCTGGAATGTTTTTATTTTGAATGAACATTTTTGGTGGCCATTTTTTAACTCGACTCGCGAAAGGAAATTGAGGAAAAATTATCTCGGCTGTCTGAATATGGATATGTTATCCCCACAGGGGTTTGTTATGTCATGTATAACAATATCATCATAAGAAAAATGGCGTAAAACTACAAGACAAGAACAACAATGAGTAAAACTAAGGGTATTGCTTATTTGATAGCGGGTGGCGGGGTGGGGGGAGGGGGCGGTATATCTGTAACATAGACATAGAATCTAACGTATATACGGAAGCTTTTTCTTTGATTTATAGTTTGTAAAAAAGTACAATCTACGTTTACTATTTCAACTTTGTTTGGGACTATATTTTATGCACAACAAATAAAAGGTGCACCGTCTGTCAGAATGAACGAACTTATTCGGTTTTCTTTCTATCTAAATAATTTCCACTGAAATAAAAACTGTGATAAAAAGAATCTCAAATGGGTAATGATTGAATATTAAATTTATGAAACTCGTTGAATAATGTCCAGCTATTGCTCGCCAAGGCTCGCAAAAGCTGGACATTATTCAACTCGTTTCATAAATTCAATATTACATCATTAACCATTTGAGATCCTCTATAGCCTTCGCGGTATAACCATGCTTTGCTGTAACATTCCTACGGTTAACAATATACATGATTATTAAATTCATATTGGCTGCATATTGATAAAAATGCTCTATATAGACAAGTTTAAATACGTTTGTTGACACAACATGATACACTGAGATTGGGCACAAGTTCTAATAACTGAATTGGTCCTCTCCCTGCAAGATACAAATATCTGAAAATATTTCAACACGCTAACAGTGTAGGAAATAAACTAACACACTGAACAATAATTGGAGAGAGAGAGAGAGAGAGAGAGAGAGAGAGAGAGTACAACGACAACGTTGTGATTTGGAAACATTATTGAAATCGTTGTATCATTTATATATATAAAATATTGTAGAATTCTGTATTTCTCATTTGCTTGGTCTGTTGCCCAAAGCTGTAAATCGATGCTAACAGTTTGATAAGGTACTGAGAGTAACTTTCTCATCGTATCAGTTGGCTGATGACTTTACTTCGGACAAAACATAAAGAAATACAGAATGGTTTCTGTGTCACCGCCCGAACACAAATGGGTGTCAACAAAGTGAAACACATTAAAGATCAGCTTTGAATGTGCTTGTGGCAATCTAGTATCGATACTCTCAAACGCTTGACGGCTAACACTAGGAAAATTAATGGATTCAATATTTTACTTTATCATAGCACAATCAGACCTTTTATAATGGTAACCTGTTCAAGATTGTCGTACATGGCCACAGTTTAGGGTATAAAAGGGGATTTAGTCGAATTTTTGCGTGAAATTACCGATGGCTAAATTATTTGAACGTTGATGGTTATTATTTGTTTGTTTAGACACATGTGGAGGGATTAATTCAGTACGATAGTCCGGAGTTTGCCTGGATTTAATTCTTTAGAATTTTAATAATTTCTGCCTCTTTCGTCTTGATTGCAGACTTTCTCACCCAGTTTGAAATAAATATAGATGGCCTGCTTGTTTGTTTTGGAAATCATGTAACTCTTCTTGCCGCTTTAAGCTGTAGTTTTTGAAGTTTTTTATGAATCTATAAGCGATCACCCATCCCAGATCTTGCAAGTATATTCTAAGAAGGGCCTGATATAAGGTGTATATACAGTTTAAGTAAATTTACCAACGAAATGTGTACTTTAGTTGTCGAAGATTGTCTATTCGTGATGATGCTGTTTCTAGACTCATATCAATATGATAAATCAATTTAATATTTGATGCAAAATAGTATTCCACAATGAAAACAAATCCACATACATTGGATAAGTATTTTCAAAAACAACACTAGTCGTATTTATTAATTTCTTCTTCGTAAACAATAAACTAAAATACATAGCCACTGTGTTTTCCTAGATTAAACTTTAAGAGCCATTGCTTGGAAAACTTACGCAATTTTATTGGATTATTATTTATGTGTAATTCTTGTTTCACATAAAAGGGGGTGAGTAATACGAAGATGATTAATCTGCAAAGAGACCAATGATGCAGACCGATCCGGTGGCCTAAGTGGTTAGAGCGTCTGCCTCGGATGCGGGAGGTAGCGGATTCGAACCCCGGTCGAGTCATACCAAAGACTTATAAAAATGGTACAAGCAGCTGCCTCGCTTGGCTCTCAGCTTTAAGACACCAGTGTCTGCAGCATGATGCCTCAGTGCTAGACATCACTATAAACTACCACACTGCAGACATTGTAGTGATACTACTGAAAGTTTTTTTAAAATCTACGTTAAAATTCCAAATCACACACACACACACACACACACACCCTCAGTTAGACAACTTTTACCATTGACAATATCAATTACATAGATTATAAAGGAGCTTAGAAACAAGTGTGAGATATATAGAATCTATTTTGGGGTTTGGACCTAGACAAGGAAATCCCAGTCGCGGGGTTACATTATATGTCTCCCCACTCGGACAAGCCTCGTGGGGAGACATATAATGTAACCCCGCGACTGGGATTTCCTTGTCTAGGTTCAAATCCCAACGTAGATTCTTTTTCTCATCCAATATTATCATTTAAAGTAAGAAAGAATACCCTTACTTGTGCAGTATAGTTCACGCGCAAATGTTTACATGCGGTGCATTAATACAAATATGTTACTAAGGACTGTGGCGTGACGTGTCATCCGAAATACACAGTTTTTATGCGTGAGCCCAAAAGAATAACAACATAAAACGTTGCAAAGTTTCCAGGTATTATCACATTTAATATATGGATGTTATATGAAATTAACAATAAATAGTTAATATTTATCACAAGAAAATGTTTCATTTTCATCAGTTCCAATTAAGAAAATTATATTGTACATAATGAGACGATACTGGGCCCACAGCTCTGTTGTAGTGTATATACATGTAGTATGAGTGTCCGTCCTTGGGTTATCCACGGGTAATTAGAGATCCGTGTCACTATCATATGTAACTCTTCTTTGGAGGAGATGAAACTGTTTGTGACATACTTGTGCTGTAATTAATATTGATTGTAAAATTACCACCCTGTATGGAAGACCCACCAAATACAGATCCAAGCTGATAACCATGTGATGAAGTTTCAAGTTCACGGTTTCTTGGAATATTTATATTTTCTGTCTTGGAAATATGGCAAGTGTTGCTATTGGTAGCGGAAGGATCTGCTACAGGAAAATTTGCTTGTGGAATAACGTGTGGACGGAAAAATAATTCCTTCTGGCTGGTAAGTTCATTATTTGTGATCAAAGATTTCATGAACATGTTTGATTCAGCTGGGGCACAATGGGGATGTTTAACAAAATTAAAAGAAAGCATGTTGACATAACACATTTCTGGCTGTTACTAAGTTTTCTGTAGTTGTTGAGAGAGTTGGGATGTTTGTGGCCAGTGATGTGTATAGCCTGAGTGTCTGGAACATTGTTTTCTATTAGTTTCTGACATAGATATTTTCTCACGCTCGAGTTTGTAATGCGTTTAGAAGCCAAATCGGGCAAATTTGCTTTCATAGCCATTTTTTTCATTAGCAAGTTCAGCTTTCGGGCACCAACTAGTGCCCTTAAAAATCATTGCTCATTTGGCCCAGGTGCATGCACGTTAGTTACAGGGGCAAGGTAAAATGGATGGTCAGGGTTACAAAAATTACTTGGACGTTTGTTCATAAAAAAAATGTAGATAGTTACAGGACATCTATCTGGAAATAGAGGGTTAGCGTACATCCTTGGTTTTTCATTTCTCGTGTTTTTTATGTCCTCCCCTGTCCTCGTCTTCGTCTGTCTCTCGTTAAACTCTAAATATTCTATTTTAAGTTCGCAATCTTGCTTTAATGATATTTCTCCCCACTTTATGTTTCTGTGTTCTTCTCCCCCTCACCGTACCCCAAAGTGCAAAGTATTATTAAACCATAAAGTGTTAAGTAAACTTGACGGTGTGCTGGGGCCCAAAAGCGAGTATTCATACAGTTTCTTATGTCATCATCAGTTACGGCATCAGCAGTTTTGGGTTTGTTTCCTTTTTCTTCAGATCTTTCTGTTTACTTTTTAGGGCCTATCTTGTTTGATGAAATTCAGGACAATAAACCAAGCTGTACTTGTATCTGTCTCGTCTCAGATATCGTTCAAAACTTCCCATCATACCTATAATAAATAATAATGATTTATAAAAATCATGTGCCTAGGGTAACGAATCTCTCTCTCTCTCTCTCTCTCTCTCTCTCTCTCTCTCTCTCTCTCTCTCTCTGTTTTTTATAATTTGTCATCCACATTGGGAAGGACCTGAATTGCGTTATCAGTCAAGTTCTTTAATTTATAAGGTCATTTACCTATTAAAACTATGAATAAAATTCTTGCTCATTACATAATATTTTTTGTGGGTAATTAGTTATACATTCTTGCACTCATTCAAATATTCCTTTTCTTTATCAATCTGAAAGTATGTCAGTTGCGCTATACATCATTTTATTTGCTCATAAACTATTCTTTAAATTCAAATTGTGTATTATCTTTCAATATGTAGGCCCTTGTTTACCTCTCAATGTTGTTGGCTAGTATTCACTTCCATCATTCTGACGAATTGAAAGGAAAAATCTTGAGAGAATGTTGTTTAGGGCAGGTGCGGGCACTTCATGTATAGGGCACTTCTCACTCTTTTTCTCAAGATATTCTTCTAGTAGTTTTATGTGTCCCAATGTTTTGCGTTTCGCATTCACATTTTCATGCTCTAGAACAAAATTTGTGACAAATTGTTCGTCCACTTCTGTAAATCTGCTCTCTTTGACCGTTTCAGTGTTTTTTTAATGCTGTTTTCACATATCCTGATTTTGTTATTTTCTCCGACGAAAGTTGGTTTGGTTTTAGAGGCACATTTTTTTTTCATTTGTTTCCCAGTCATCAAAAAGAAAGGAAACATCTTCTGCCTCATGCTTTGGTGAGTTTTCTGAAATTACTAGTTCATGTTTAGCATAACTGGTGAAACTTCCATCGTCCAAAAAGCGTACTGTATACATGGAGTAGGTACCCAGTGGGTGGTAAACATTTACGATTTTTGCTCTCCTACCTTTAAGAGTCAAGATGTTGCCTGGCTTGTAGTCCATTTTCTTTTTGTCTTATCTTTATCGTTTCCTTTCTAAATCTTCTTTTTGTAAGTTATTTGTTTCTCTCCTCCAAAAAATATTTTGTTAAATGTCCCAAAGTGTTGGCTTTTGTTTGATCGGAAAATAACTCCATCACGCCAAGCAGAAGACAACAATGGTTGCGTCCCTTGATAAAGTAGCCCCATGCGCGGGGACACCTTGACTAACACGACTGGTCTGAGATGACTAGACTGAGACAGGAAAAGTATGGTTAGCAAAACAGCTAGATTTCTCTGTCGCATGGGCGAGAAATACAGACCTAAGACCCACCACTAACCATTTTCACCAGTGTCAAACATTGTTTAGAGTGACCAACAATGAGCACAATAATGTTTATATCGATCTACAATAAGGACAATAGTGTGGTACATATTGCGCCAATATGTAAGCAGCAACCAATGTGGCCCTACCATTTCACCATCGACGGCAGGGGATGCAGTCGAGCGTGGTTATGTGTAGTTGTTGGCGTGTCTGGTTTAGAAGGGTGGGGTGGGGGGGTTTGCCGATTCCAACTGCAGTTTGCAGGAATATTTACACGCGTGGGGAGTGAATGCCATTTTTGAAGACAAAGAATCTTGATCCTCTTTTGAGCCTGGGTGCCCCTATTTGTGAGAGTGTGGTAAAATTAAAATAAAAGCTTTTTTTTACAAAATCAACAATTTAATTTTCACTGATATCTCATAATTATACACGGTGAACGTGAAAGAATCAGAGAGAAAATATCAAAACTAGCAAATCAAACAGCTCATGATCGAGATACGAAAAAGAATCTCGGGTGAGTTACTTGCAAACAAAAAGATTTGACATATATTATATGATCATTAACTGGAACGTATTCGTGAATTTTACCGTGCTAAAGAGAACTCACTACTGATCACAGATATCGAGTGATAAAACTTTCATGAAACCGAGGATTGTGTTGATTATTATGATTATATAAAAATAAATGGATATCGCTGCGATAAATGAACAACAGCTTTTCAAAAATAACCAGATATCTGATAAAGTCTACGACATAAAAGGCTATCCAGATTTACTAAAGAGACTACCAGTAACGACACCCTTACAGCTAGTGTGGGGCTTGTTGATTGGCACATACCTCATGGTAACAAAAGACTTATCTCCGCGTGAATTATTAAATATTGTTGTGGTGGGTTAACACCATTTGTCAGAACATAATAAGTAATACGCGTTGGCCGGCTGAACTTGTTCAGGAAGATCCCGGGAAAACCCCAAGAAGAATCACCGATCCACGGGAAGCTACCGGTAAGCTTTCTCACATATCTACGTTGACCAAACCCGAGACTGAAATCCACTCGGACAGCGGTGGGATGGCAGTGAGTGGTAAAAGATAGTGCTTTAGACCATTCTGGCACCCGGGGCCACACCTTTTTAAATCTCAAAGAGGAGATAACATCTGTTACGCTCATCAATGGTCAAATTTAATGGCGGCAGCGTAAAGAGAAATATATATCACAAAAGGTGAGAACGACAGTCGATAATATAGATTTATCTTTATGTTGGCACACGGAGTGAGGGTATCTTATGTGTTCGCGCGGTTAACTTTGTATATACGTTGTGTGTATAAGTGATCCATGGCTTAATTGGTTAGAGCGGTGCGTTTCACTGTTGATCCTGATATTTCAGGTTCGAAATACTATCGCGTTAAAAAATTCTTCATTAACTGAGGCAGATTGTTGAGCTCAGGTTGGTTGTACCAATATGAAAGTCAAGTTGACGTTGCTCCTCTGTTAATTACCTATTAGGCACGTACACTTCTTTGATAGATAGTCAGGTTTGAACCGACCACTGAGCCTTCTAGGATGTCGTTTGGCACCCTAGGTGTTCAATGGGATTACAGTTAACAATGCCGTAGTTAACACTGACTGACCACACTCCTGTTGACATCTTCAAACAGCAGCATGCCTAACCTAAACGAAATACTGTTTGTACTGTTTTACGACACAACCTTACCACAAGTGTTTCCTTTTGTGTGTAAATAAGAGGTCATTCTAAAGATATATAAACCTTTGAACGTCGATAGTATCGGGTTGATTATTCGTGAAATCGAAGATTTGCAGGGCAGTGGACATAAACATCACCCACAACTGATCATTGATGGCATGAATGAAAAGTTTGGTGAAATTTAACAACGACGTGACAACGGTCGTAACACTTTGCCGTCCGAATAGAGATTTGTCAAATAACTGCAACAGAACATAATCGAATCATACGTGGAAGTGGAAGTGCTGCTGCCACTAGCGAAAGCTATCGAATCTGCATTCAACTTAAAACGCGAGCATGAAAACCGCTCCACTGATTATCTGGCGAAATAACTTACTTATCTCTCATGGACTTGAATGTGACAGTGGTTGCGACAATGATGACAGCATGCCAGTAGGACAGGAAAAAAATAATGTCAGCGACTACAGCATGATAGCACGCCAGAAAAATAATCAAACATGTTTAAAACATGAACACACGCGCTGTATTGTTTTTCTTTTGCTCTTTTTTCAGTGTGATTACTGCGAAGATATTGCTAAATCTCAAATGTATGCTAACCAGAACTAACCAAGTGTGGAAAAACATCTTCTTCTGCCGCCTGTCTAGTTTTCTGTTATCGATGTCTTTCCACAGCGCTTCGATCCACAGCGTCTTCTGTGTGAACTCTCTGCGTAACCGTCTAAATTACCCAACGTGATTGTCGTACTCGGTCGTCAGGGATCATAATTGTCCGGTCATCGCGGCCGTGTCGTTGAGTGACATGTCAACGTCTGTACCGGTTACTTTGCAGCAGATTGCTTTTCTCTAGACCGTCCTGCACGCCATTCAATCACTTATGCGACCCAATTTGTATTTGATACTTAAACTTCATACTTGACTTAGTCTGAGTCCAGATCCGCATCTAAGTGTTAGTCGAATCGCTTGACCTTTTTGTGCCAGTAACATCGAGGCGAGACCGAGTGGGTTTAAAAGTGCAAGAAAAGCACATTGGGTCGCTAGCCACGCGCGTGTGCTTTGTTGGGCAACCCTGGCTCTTGTTGATTTTTGCAATATTGTATGTCCGGCATATCCAGCTGCACCAAGTGCAACCGCTTTCGCGACAGCCCGGGCTGCAGTGGAGATTAATGATACCGCTATTCTTGGCCATATCGGAAACTTCGACCGCTGACAATTACAGCGTGGCCCCGTGACTGGTTCATTTGCTTCGTCTTGGTTCGCTTGCGACGCTGCCGCGATTTGGCACGCTACCAGGCATAGTTGCTTAAGACAGCTTCAAAGGCATCCTGAGTGTGCGAGTGAGGCGGATCTCAATTCACCAAGCTGATTTTGCGGTATTGTGAACCCAAGTTTGTGAATTACGTGTTTTATTTATCTAAGAGTCCGCGTGTGTTTAACTGGCTCAACAACGACTTTCATTTATCCACCAATCCCCTCTAGCATCAGTGTTTTGTTGGACACGGGGATACATCTGAACCCGACAACGTCGACCTGCAGTACACCCATTCTAGCTCAGAATTGCATATTCACTACGGACTATCTGGATAAATCCAGATGTCCAGTGAAAAGTAATCAATCAGGAACAGCGCAGAGAAATCTTTCTGAGAAATCTGAAGCACTGTGTCGACGTTCTGATCTCGTTCCCCATGAACGACATCAGTCCGTGGAATGCTCGTGCGACATGGTTCTGTTAAAATTCTGTAAGGACTTCTTTGGATGGTTCGTGATTCATGTTCTGTCGCAGTGAAAACTCGGACACCTTAAGGTGGTCAAATGCCATCGTGTTTCTCGTCTGATTATTCATCCGTCTCGTGCCCTGAAACGCCGGAAATAAGTATCTCGATGCTTAGATTCATCTTTAGGCACTGTTATGCCTCGTAATCTAACATGTAGCGATCCTCTGAAACGTGTTGGTGGTCACTGTGAGCCACGACAACGTATATAGACTTCCCGAAAATATGAATGACGGTAATTGTTGTTCTTTCGCAAGCGACGGTACCAGCGTGAACATCTACAACGACAGCTTAGTCAGCATAACCTGGGCGTGTAAAATCAGCTCCTTCATCGCGTAAAATTGCTTCGTCGTCAGTACCGCGTCGTGTCAGAACAACTGTGTGTTTATCTCCACAAATAACTTTCTAACGCGCCTGCAGAATCAGTCGATGTAAGCAATGGAACTGTGCTCTTGTAATTGAAGCGATCTCCCCAACCCTCTGAAGCAATCAGATTCGCCGATATGTTGTCGATCGCAGCCATCGTTTTCTGTGCTGCTACTGGGTCGCAAGGCAGCAAGTTGCCAAAGACCAAGTAGGAAATAGGCTCTCGCAGTCGCTACTGTGCTGCATAGTTTATTATTATTTTGACCGCCTCGGGGATGTGAATGGTACTTGATAATTCAACTTTGACGGGCGCGTCTGACAAGGTCAGCGTACTACTACTCTGCTGTGGCTTTGCTAGTTCGGAAAAAGTGCTCGCAGTTCTTCTCGTAATGCCAAACGTGCTTTTCTGACCACATTATCGACGCGATTTATTTTCAACCACGTTGATGGCTTCAACAGCAGTTGTCGTGCAATCGGAAGTGCTTTTGGGGCTACTATTGTTAACAATCCCAAAACAATGTTGCCAAGACCATTTCTATGAACTGCACATTACAGAGGTGCGCTCGAATTTATGACTCACACGGGTATTTATGCGTAGTGATGCACGATCGTCATTGTTCATTCAATATTATCAGCGACGATTTATAGTTCGTTTCTTGCCGGGAAAATCAAGCATATGTCCATTCTGATCAGTCAGCGATATCCTCAGTCGCGACAAAGTATTCTTGTTACACTATAGATAAACCGGGTTATTCGGTACGAGCGAATTCAGATCACCCGGAGTCACATCCTGGAAAAAATCTGTATAGAATGATTTCTTGTCTTGTTTGACGTCCCAGCGACGACTGGAAACTGCTAGCGATGGCATAGCACATTAGAGTGACCGAGATTGCCGACGTGAAATTGACAATTTCAGATGAGATATGAACTCAGTCGCTTTCAGGAGAATGTTTTTGCCCTAGGATCCCAAAGGACATCCTGATGCCATCATCAAGCGTTTGAACGCTTCTGCGGATCGGGTCTTCGGGACATCACAGCATGGTTCAGATCAACGATGTGCCAATGTCAACCATGTAATCCTCGGTGGATATTTCGGAAGTTGAAATAATTGTCTTATCGTGGTCGGGTAATGACGATCTTTGATACATTCATTGAGGTCATTGATCCACTGCTGAAATTCATCTTTTATGTCTTCGATTTTGCACGCGCCAAGCAGAATGTCGACGAAATTCCCATCTGGGATTCCGTCAGGTTTAAATTTCCTCCCAAACATGAACAAATTGTTTGCCGGTAGACCTTCAAATGGTTCAAATGGGATGTTTGACCAACTGTAATACACTCGTAGCTGAGCAGAAAGCAATTTCAAGAGTGCAACCCAGTGGTGTTCTAATCGCTCGGGGAAATATTATTTTGATTTCCGGCCATATTATGCTCGACGTGGCTATCGTTGGGTTTATAACCAGACATTGCATTTCCGCGTTAACTTATGCGAGTAATCGTGTGTTGTCCATTACTCACTATTTTAAACGTCATCGATCAATTCGTGCACGAGTGCGTGATACACAGCAGAGTCCACGATGCCGCCAGTGTATATCCTTTGACAGGTCTACACAGCCTCGTTGATGATATCTGCAGCATTCTTGCACGCACGCATCTACTCCACGACGGTCTTCAACCGATCAACACCTGACCGTATTTGATTGGTGCCCGCTTTCGAATCCTTTCTCCGGGAGCACGTTAACTCTACCGGGTTGCTAGCAACCAGCCCGCTGCCTGTTGCCGGCATCAAAAAGTTAGTCGTGCTATTCAGTCAGGGGTGGGGGTGTCGCTGCTACCTCAACTGATCATCAAGCCGTTTCGATATAGCACGTTAGCAATATCGATGAGCGTGGAGAAGTGTGGATAATCAGATTTCTTTTGTTAAGTTGCTATTTTTAATTCCTCGTGAGGCTCGAAAAGCTGTTCTTTTTTAAAACTCAACGTGTCCATCGGTTCTCAGATACTACTGTTTGTTTTGGTTATTCGCAATAAATTTAACTGGGTCTGTGCGGATCTACCCAAGATGAACTTCAGTAAACCCACTAGTGGGTGGTACATGAGGTGTTGTCTCCGCGCTTGGTTGCATCGCAGGGGTCGGCTTTGCATCCCCACGACCTGTGCGAATATTCTTGACGCTTATCTTGAAACGCTGATAGTCCGAAGACGTTTTTTTTTTTTACCTTTATGATTAGGATCAGCTCTTGAAAAACCCATTTGGTCGAACACTTCGTGCGAAATATAGTAATAAATGATTGCGTCATTTAAACGGTTAGCGTTGCTGAAAGCGTGACGCGTCAAGGAGAATCAGTTCCCTGACCGCGTGGTTGAACAATTGTTATTGTTGCGGTGGTCATACAATTTCATCGACGTCTTCGATTTACACGATGGCTTCTTTGATTTGTTCTGGTAGCGTCGATTTAATCGCGCTGATGTCATGGGGAGATTTACAGGATTTCCTTGGTCACTCTTGACCGTGAATTTAGCATTGAGGGTAAGTGGTAACAATGTTAAAAGAGGCTGACTTCATTTTGGGGCTTAATTGTTAGAGTTAGAGTTGATCTCAACAATCGGTCTCGCTTGGGACATGATGAAATCTTGTGTTAAAATTGTACGTATGTGTACATGGATCAGCCACATTGGGAACAATGGGAATATAATATATAATTCTCTTGTCCCCACACTGTGCGAATTTAAAATAGAATTTATCTTGTCCCCATACTTTCTTAGAAATTTAGGGCGAGTAACTTTTTGGACATGGAAAAGTATCATATTACATTTTTATCTACAATCTAACACATAGCCCTACTATTCAGCTCCCGCTCTTTTATTACAATCCAAGCACACACCCTAGAACCCATTGCTCGCTTTTTTACAGTCAAACACAATTACATCTTACAATCCATCTTGCTTTTTTATTAGAGTCCAAAAACACACCCTAAAATCCATCGTCCACGTTTTGTTTACAATCCACACACCCTACAACTGAGTATCCGCTTTCTTGTTACTATTCAAACATACACTACTACACTCCAGCGTTACAGCGTTATAGACAAACAATAAAAGAGAAGGGGTAAAGTGGTTTTAAGTTTTAGTTTGTCAGCAACATGGACATTAAAAAATATATACACACAAATTATACATGAGCACAATTGTTTGGCCAAATAAGTTTTGTGTCCCTCTTTTCTAAAGATCTTGGTGGCCTTGAAAAGGTCTGTTGGTGATGTTGACCAAAGAAGCGGGTTAATACATGCTACACCGTTCACTGTTCTTCTCCTCAAACTTTGTCTCGCGCGGTCCATTCACCTTTAATATCTTCAGGCAACCCTGGCTTTCCACATAAACTTTTCTTACCATACTGCTGTGTCCGTAATCTTGGTGATGGTCCATCAAGCCTTCACAATGACTAGATTGTACGGGTTGAACAACATGTTGTAAATGATAGTCGATTGTTCCAGTTTTACCCAGATCTTGCTTGAGGTGTCTTGAGAACAGGTAAGAGAATATGAGAATGTCTTTGTATCAATAGCGTTAGACCGATTTGATGCAGATTGAAATGTTTCATCAATAAAAACACAGGTGTTACAAAATTCCGTCAGAATGTGGGACCTCTTTTTCTGTCAGAAGTCAGTGGACGGTGTGAAGTTACTTTTATAATATAGGAGGACTAGCGTTCCTACCTTTTACCATTGCGGAACAGTTTTAGTGCAGTTCGTGTGGCTGACACAATGAAAATAATGTATCGATCTGTTTCTGCAGCACATACACCATTAGTGATCGTATTTGTGAGCATGACTCTTCATACGACGGTAAACAGTATTCTGTTTCCAGAAGAGGATGACTTAAATCTAGGTTTGTTTGATTTTCGGTCCTATCCACAAAAATATTTGCTATCGACAGATGATGCTACCTTCACCCCTTCTTAATCATTACCATTTGTGAATGTTTTCAGAAAGAAACAGAATGATGTTTCGACTCTATGGTCACAAACTTAAGTAACAGAAAAGAAGCAAAATCAACAAGTTTTGTAAACCTTAGCAAACAATTTAATTATTGCAGTGATAAACGAAAAATGTGAGAGAAACTTACAGTATAATGAAGTAAATCCAAATTAGTCCTTTTAAAGGTCCATGAAAGTCTTAAACGAATGAAAAATCCCTTATAATTTTCAATATCGGAAATGTACTGGTCCCCCAGAAACCCTGACGTCAAGATGGCGTTGTCTTGAATTCTTTCGAATAATTTATAATAGTTCCAGAATAATATTACATTCTAAAAAATGAGCACATTATATTTCCACTGAACAGTCCAAACAAATGTTTTTTTATCTCGAAAAATATCTAAGTACAACATAAATACGTTTACAGATTTATAATAGGAACACAATAAGTGTGAATGACTTCGAAAATCGGAATGAAACGGAATTTTTAATTTTCTCCTTACATATACCGTATATTGCGACTGAACTTCGCAATAGACCCAGTGTGACATCATACACTATTGATTTTTTTGACGAACTAAGCATATTCGCGTGACCTCACGCAAACAATGGAAAACCACAGAATTATTCTCGAAACTTCCATATCTTATCAGTCACCTAGAAACTACACCATAGGGACCATTTTAAGTCATATTAGTAAGATTATTGTTACTAATTGTCAACACGTACGTAAACATCTATTTATTGATCATACGCAATTTGAATTCTTAACAGATTCAAATCACGTACACAATTTATAACAAAAAATATTATATACAGTTTACAACCACAAATAAACATTACGAAATTAAGTAAAATCATGTACCAGGAGTTACAAAAATATAGATATTCATAACAATGAAGAATCTGAAAATTTCCAGCAACGGCAGAAAACGTAGCAGAGGCAATTTGTTCAACAACAACAATATGAGGCAAAATGACGGCGGGAAGAAGAGAAGATGGGATCTTTGAATTTTGAATGACAAAAGGAAGGGAGTGAAAACGAAACGGCGAGTTTATTACAGAACGTGTTGAATGAGTTCGAGTATCTAAGACAAATGTATCAGACCTCTTTCGATCAACCTAAACAGACGGATACCATAATGTGCCGAGATTTATAGACCTTAAATCACTCTCAGCCCTACAGAGATACCCGTAGCAGCAGTTACTACTACCACTACAAAAGCAACGACAGAAATAGAAGGAGTATGATTTAGCTTTCGAAAAGGATTAAGATTGGTAAAGCTGATGATGTTAAGTCCAAATGCTTTGGTTTCGGTTAAAGAAAACGCCAACGGTCAAGATCAACAATATCATTTAGAAAATAGATACTACACAATGATTTTCAAATCAAGTAAAACATAAATACTTTCCTCATGATTCAATCTGTGCGTATATGAGTGTGTTTAGGTGCCTAGTCCATAATAAAAGATCAAGAATATATTCATGTTTGAAGTGCCGGCAGAGAAAGCAGCAAGTCATTGCCAGTTTATGAGGGTCATTGTTAGAGACATTGAAACGACAACGGCAAGCTAAAGATGACGATGGTGTGAGACTTTCCATCACTTACAACAGTTTGAAGTCTCCTGTCTGGATCGAGTTTAGTACACAGGCAAAATAACACTTTCTAAAGTCATCGACAAAACTCAACATTTCCAATAATCCAATGACAAGTTTAAGATGACCATTGTAGACAATGGACGGATGCAAAATGCTATTGATCAAAGAACTCCACAATGCCAAAACAAGTATTGTCCAAATTGTTAACTCACAAGACCATACGTGCTTAGCCCGAGCCATCGTCGTTGGTAGAACGCGTGCCGAGAAGAAAGATACTGCAACGGAAGAACGGAAAAGTAATTGTTATTTATTGAGATTGTACTCCACTTGTGGAAACCTTATTCGAAGCAAAAAACCCACGTTTGTCCAAGAAAGAAAAGATGCTGCTTTTGGGATCAAATCGCAAACTTGGAGCATCGATGTTAAATCCAAAACTATGAGAATGAACTTGAGAAAGGCTTAAAGGGTGAACAACACATGAACAACAAGTAACAATAAGGATTTTATCTTTCGTGACTTTGAATGATTGCAAGAGAGTGGTTTTTCACGTCCCCAATTTTTGCTTAGATAATTGCCACAAGGATGAAGGACGCATCTATCTATAATTACTTGCGAAAACTAACTTCAACAACATCTGCACCTCTAACTCCATATGAAATTATAGTTAATGGCATTAGTTATACTGATTAGTCGATACTGCAAACCAATTGAGTCTCCATTTTTGCTAATGTTTCGCGAACACTTTACACATATAATTTTACAGTGCCTAAAATAGACAAACTTAATGCCTTCATGAATGAAACGGTACCCGATCATATTAGTTTCAATCTCCCCCTAATTACAATGATTGTTACCGTTGATATTATGAATACAATAGACACTAACAAATTAGCTGGTCTATACGGAATTCACCCTCAAATCTCTGAAAATATCGGCCTTCTCAATCTCTGAGTTATTGAAAAAGTAAATGTAATATCTCTTCCTGTAAATTTACAGAGTCATTGAAAATAGCAAAAGTATTCGCAATTCATAATAAAAAAAATGACCATCCAACTTTAGACCCATATCTGTACTATCTGAACTTTAAAAAAAATTGAAAACATGTCAACAAACATATTTTCTGATAACTTAACAAATACAAACTCTTCCATAAGTCACAATCAGGTTTTTGACAGAAACTTAAAGACCAGTGGCTACTAGCGATCGAATCAGGCGAAATTCCTGGCGCAATCTTCACTGATTGTAAACTATCATTTGATCTGGTTGACCCCTCGGTGCTCATTAAATAATTATCAGCCTATATGCTTTCTTTAAACTCAATTGTTTGGTTCACATCGTATCTCACTAACAGATTCCACGTTGTTTGCACGGGAAAATATACTTCTGAATCAAGTCATATTTAAGTGGTGTTCCTCTATGTTAGAGCCTCTTCTTTTTCTACTGTTCATCGATGTCTTTGCCTTGTATCCAGTGCACTGTAACACGGATCTTTTTGCTGACGACTCTACACTGCATTCATATGGTAAATCTCTTGACTCCACTGAATATAAGCTTCAGATCGACCTAAACAATATATTAGTTTGATGTCAACAAAATAGAATGTTTTATAATGCCTCTAAATCAAAATGTATGACAATCTGAACAAAGCAACGCCTATATACTAACATTGATTCACTTCTAACTATAAATGACTTATACGTGTCTAGTATTACAAATCAAAAACTTAGTATCTACAGTGATCAAGATCTAATCTTGAATACACATATCGATCACATTTGTGTCATGGAAAATATTAAATCTCTTAACATTGCTGTCCGAATTTCTCCACAGTAACTTGAACTTTATTTTTCGGGATAGATACTACCACTTATAGACTATGGCTGAACCATGTGGGAAACACATCCAATTATAACCTATCAAGAAAATTGGCTAAGTCCAGAAAAGCGCCGTCTCCGAATAATTCTGAAACTTCCTATTCCGACACCCTCGAATGTATTCTTTTCACGTCTGCAATGGCTACCAATACATAAACATATTTTTCAAGTTTTCGTTTACAAGAAATCATGTGACATATCAGTCATTAAACGATCTTTCTTCAGATTATATCTCTAACCTAACTGAATTAATATCATCAAATACTGAGCGTAACCTCCACTCAACAACCAACAATGATCTCCAGATTTTGAGGTCGAAAACCAACCTTTTCAACTGTATCAGCACCTACCTTTAGGAATTCCTTATGTCCCTGAGGATACCTAGTTCAAATTTCCTTCTTTCATTTAAAACCTCATTAGTGAAACCCTTTCATGACCAGCGGAATATTATATTAAAGACTCTTAATACAGAATTGTGTCATTGTGTCCATAAATAATATTGTGCATGTTTTATTCGATGCATATATATATATATATATATATATATATATATATATATATATATATATATATATATATATATATATATATATATATATATATATATATATATGACTTCTGACATGCTGAAATGTGTATACTTGTGTATATATGTATCTGCTGACCATAATAGTTCCACATATTAGTTCATTTTAAGTCTATCCGAGTACGTGTGCTAGAATACTTGAGTGTACGTGACATTTTTTTAAAAAAAAATTGTCTTATAGGATAACCTGTTACAAATATGAGGACCACATGGCAAATGGGTTTTACATGGCCAAATGTGTTATCCTCGTTAAAAAGATTATTATTATTATTATTATTGCTGCTGCTGCTGCTGCCGTCATTGCTGTTATTGTTGTAGTTGTTGTTGTTGTTAAGAGATCGCAGGATTGTTTTTTTTTTCGTGCGTCCCATATTACAAAAGGAATCAAACTACCATTAGGCAATAACTTCTGAAATCGATGGAGAGAAATAGTCATAAATATGAACTTTCAATGCATTTTCATCTAAGAAATGGGTGTAAATTTAACAATATTTTTCCATTCAGATTTATTAACTGGGAAGCGACCTTAAAGCACAGTTCCGTGATGTCCTTTGGATTAAATTTATGCAGCAGTTTATATATTTCTGGAATAAGTCAGTTTGTTTAACTTGCAATCCTGCAATATGATAGCTAAAAAGACCGAGTAAAAATAACTGTTTGGCCAAATAAACTGAAGGCATGCTGAAAAATGGCTCAAACATCATTAGTTTTTGTTTATATCAATGTAAACTTGAATTGGTACAGTACCTAATATACTTAATGCAATGTCAGTTCATATAAATCTAGGGATACCTTGTATATGCTTAGCGCAAATTCGATGGCTTCTCTATAGTACAAATATATTCTGATGACTTGGGTTACACCAAGTTGCACAACGATACAAAGTTCGGAGCATTGCAATAGCTTCATAGAAAATCTCAGCAGTAAGCGGATTAAATCATTTCTTATTTACTCCAATATTAGTAAAACTGATTAACGTACTTACAAGTTTATTTTAAGCCATTTTAAGTTTCGTATCTATTCTGCTATAGTTAGATACATTAACACCTAAATGTCTAAATTGCGATGTTTCTTGAACACTCTCAGAGCCCCAAAACCATTGTCTACTGTTTCTTTGGGAGTTAGACGAGGTTTCATTGAAAACTACAATGTTAGTCTTCTTCGAGTTATATGATGAATCTCTCTCTGGATGTGTCTGTCTGTCTGTCTGTCTGTCTTTCCACAATAAACAATAAATAGTATATATCCTGACTAATCAAGTCTTATTTGCCATTGTGTAAACGGCCTAGAATGTTATATCCAAATTTGTATCTTTCTCTAAATCAGAATAGCTTTTCACAACAAAAGATGATTTCTCCTACAGTATTACATATTTCTGAGGCTGCCTATTTCCAATATCGGTCATCGAAGTGAACAAAACGTTGTTTTGAATAACAATCTTCATTGACAATTATGTCGTCTTGTTCAATTTCGAAAATAATGTCTTGTATTTTCACCTCAAACATCTTCTCTTTGACTTGAATATCTAAAGTATTACTCACGTTCCTTTAGCATTGATAAGGGGTAAAATCCAGAAAATGATAAAATGGGAATGTATCGTGCTTTTGATATTCACGAAATGTCAGACTAAATATGGTGTCTTTATCTTCCGGTGTACCACATGTACCTGGCATCTGACATATGATTTTTTTTTTAGACAAAGACGGGTATTCAACGGGCTGTTGGTATTGATGATGATTGGAATTACTGAAAGGAGCTATTTGAAAGTTGTCTCTGGTATCACCCGTCCGTTCATGATGTCTGCTTTCTTTATTTATCCTTTGTCTCTCCCGAGAATATTCAATATGACCTTCTGAACTATATTTAGCGTCGCCTTTTGAACGTGTAAGTGTATAACGGATTCCTAAAGCACAGAGTTCGATTATGAGGTGAAATATTTCACAGAGAGCGAGAACAGAAAGCCCTCTCCAGAGTCCAATTGCTCCGCCCACATCTGAAATAAACTGGGCCATCTGAACTATAACATCAAACTTTCTTTAAAGATGGCTGTAATTGATTTCTGACACACAACTAGTATAACTACCAGAACTGCATTTATTTGCAGCTTTTTTGTACCTCTGCTGCACTTTTGTTTTGTACTTACAAAGCTTTCGAACATTGTTGGTGTCAGAGTATTTCACACGTACTTTCCTCACAATTCATTCTTCTTAAATTAGTATTACTACCGTTACGCTCTCTTGACTAGTGGGTAATGGAAACTATATTGCATCGTCTCCTCCGACTAATCAATTACTACCTTGACTGGATCCTACGTTTCTTCCCTTGACACATATTGAAATTCCCCAAAGAATAAAGAAATAAAAATCGTGTTGACTAACACGAGCTATAAAATATTATGACACTGATATAACCATACGGTGTCACTGGTCTTGTCCTTCATCTCTACGAATAACAAATTTTTGGGATGGGGTGAGGCGGTTCTCGCATATTTGCTTCACAGTCTGAACACAATCTGAATTCCAATTTTGGAAATCAAAAGACGATAAAAACTAAGTATTATGATAATGAGAGTTTGATACTGAGCTTACCGATATGTTTCAACGCCCTCTGTACCCAACAACTTTGGCCTTTTTATCGCTTGCCAGTGTATGCTTACAGGTGTTTTTGTCTTGAGGCTCGCGGGTGAGAAACCTCGCTGCACCTCTGGCGGAAAGCAGCACATTTGAACCATCGAACTGATTTTGCTGCTTGTCACATCCATGTTTCGATTATGTCTCCTCAAATCTCCGCACAAAGTCATTGGAAGGTATCCATTTCCGCCATCACGGTCTTGAATTCAGCCGTGATAATGTTCTTTTCTTCGATGGCCACCCAGTTTAGTTGGACAATTGTACGGAGACTGCTTTGTGCGACCGCTAGAATTTCTGAAAAAAAGCATACTCGATGATGCAGTTGTAACGAAATTAATTTGCCAGCTCTGCCAGCCACAGCAGATGCTATCAATATAGCTCAGACAGAAAATTCGACTGGTGTATCTATAATTGATAAGGCTGTTGATCCGCTACAGTTACTTTCGAACGTTAGTAACTTTTCGAGTCCATCACAGCTCTTCTATTAATAGTGTGATCGCATGGTGTAATTGCTGTACAATATGGCCTTGTCCAGATGCAGCACGAAAACATACTTCTAACCAATTACTCCTTTTTACTCATGCACTGTCATGCAATCATAGAACATATCTGCCTGGGAAATGTTTAAGTCTCGTGCGATTGTGCGTTCTAGGTACCTGGCATCAAATTCATAAAGAACATACTGATTACACCACGAGAACGTTCAATAATCCCAAATCCGCTTGAATCAAACACAGGAACCGTCATCTTTCGTTGTGATAAATTTTAAATGTACTTTACCTGGTTCAGGCATAACAGTACTCTGAGGCTTTTCGCAGACTCCTCCGCAAGAAGTTTTGGTCGTCAAACAATTCTTGCGTAGTATATACATGCAGGCGGCGTCGACACTGAAAAGTGTGCCCATGTGCTTGCTATGCCGGCAAACCATCCGATTAAAGTCTTTTATTGCGTGAATGATTGGATCGTAGAATTCCTCAAAGATAGTTGTACCAAGGGAACACATTAAGAGCAATACCACGGTTGAGTTTTTTTAAAGTTGAAGTCTGTACTGGGAATTCTGTGTTACCAATCATGAGTTCACCCAGGCACTGTCGGTATTTTTTATCTGATCTGTATGATGGTTCACAGGATGCATCGCAGAAAAGCTCGCCCGTTGGAAACACCCGATATCGACGTTTTCAAAGGTTATTACTGCCCGCGGTGGAACGTAGGTAGGTGTTGGAATATAACTCGACCCCCGAAAGACTTGCACGGTGAAATATGAGGTTTGACTTCAAAACATCTGAGACGAGACTATTTGAACCTGCTAGAGTGTATCTTTCCAACGATTCTTGAATCTTTAAAAACCTATCGATTTCAAGATGACGAGACATGGTGAATTCCGCACCAATATTCACCTTGACTTCCAACGTGAATGACGTTGAGTGCGTGTGATGCAATCTTGACATTGTTCTCGGATAGATTTTCAAGAGAAGCTTCACAGCGTCATTGCCTGGTTGTTATGTGCGCTGAATGATTGCCCAATTATCTCCGAATCACAGACGCAATTGTGTAACATAAATCTAGGGACTTGAGCTCGTAGAACGGTGATAGTGGCTGCGATACCGCGGCGGTCTTGTTCATCTGCGACCACTTGTATAATTTCAACCCGCTTGGCCGGTAAAAGACATTTGATATGCATTTGCACTGACATTGCAAGAAGCTGTCTTATGGTTAGGGTTTAGGGTTAGGGTTAGGGTTTAGGGTTAGGGTTAGGGTTAGGGTTAGAATCGGTTCTTCTGGAGGAAGTCCTAATAGTGCAAGTACGTCAGCGTTTCTGGAGCTTCGTTGCGATAATGCATTACACTCAGTCGAAACTAAACAAGAATGCCAAATGTGCTCTAGTGTTTGTTGTTTTTAAACTTGGAATTCCCTAGAACTACCGTACCATCCCTGAATAGGGATTGTATCGGTTCCGTCTTTGCACTCCTCTCAGACACACCACCATTTCTTCAGGTTGAGTATCATTACCTCATATTCATTTTTGCAGCAAATAAATATGTTGTCGTGCATATGTGTAAATGCTGTGATTTCCATATATTATACACCAAAGGCATCTCTCTAATTAACTTGCTTTTATGCGTCGATCACAGATAATTTCGCGGCCTTCAATGCCTTTGTCGTCTTCGTTGTCTTCGTTAAAAATTTCACTACTTTCGCTGGGTGTGTCATTTTCTTCAAAATCGTCATTGATTAATCGCACCGGTTACTCAGTTAATGTTAGCAATTTGAAGTTTCCTTGCATACAATGACTTTTCTCGGTTTTTGTTGCATTCTGCGCTGAAGATTATCCGTTCTTGCTCCAACACAATTCCTAACTTGATTAATATATAACATTGTTCAGGATGCGTATTTAAAAAATTGGATATCATATTTTGGGCTTCTCTGGGAAAACGATATGATGTATTCAGACTAAAGAGCGATTTGATTTTATCTGCGATGATAGAAATACACACCACTGTGTGAGTGATATAATTCCCGCCTCAACTCATGAAAGCTGGCTGGTGAACACGTATTGCATTCCACCCCTTGTGCTGATGCGACTGCGAATCCGCTTTCGAATTGTCATCGTGTGTTTGAGTGTAGTGGGGTTTTTTTAGTGCAAAGTGTAATAGTTCTTTGAACGCAATGATTTTCAGAAACGATTATGGAGATGGTATACACCCACTCAACTGCACCCAAATCAATGACTCGGTTTGACAATTTTGTATCTCAGAATTATTAATTGACACGTTCCTTAACAATAACTCCTTTCATTTTCACATCAGTGATTATTATGTTTAGCTGCTAGTTATTTAATCTAAGAAATCGTTTGATTCCTCTTTTAGAATTCATGGCACACAGAGCCAGAAATTTCTTGGATTTTGCTGTTCTCAACAGCAGCTAAGCTTATGCCAATACAACTGTACGCAGACTCGATCGATAACAGGACATTAATTGCATACATCTCTAGCTTCCAGCCAGATTCGCCGCAAAGGTTTTCTCTTGCGCTACCCGTACGCGTACACTTGCGAGTAAAACAATAGTAAAGTCATGGGGTATATATGGTGTTGACGCAATTCGTTATACTAAATCTACACTGTAATTAGTAGTAAATTAAGGGGATGCTGAAAAGGGGTTGACCGACTTGTGTCAACACCATCAATACCCTTGAATAGATAAATGAATCCAAAATAGATTATTTTCGAGATTTTCCAATAATTTTATGTATATCCATCCCAGAGCTAATTACTTCTCGGCGATTGCAGGATTGACAATACGTAACAATGTTATTTTATTCTATGCAAAGATCTTAATCACAAACATAATTACAACTTCGACCCATTATTATTTTAATCATCGACTAAAATATTTCTATCCACACCCGAACCTAATTCCATTGGCTTTGCCAACAATGAAGTCGTCGAACAAATAAACACACTTTTCTTCTACCGCAAACAGTACAAATACCTTTTAGCATCGTTGTTGTTATTTTTTTTTTTTTCTATTTTTTCGTCTTTGTTAGGCGTTTTAGTTTTACATTTTAAGCAATACGTTATAGTTTGCGACATGTTATATTCGATTGTCACACAAAATTTATTGCTATATCATCGTTGTTTTTGCTTGGATGTCTGTCAAATTGAAAAACAAATTTTAAAAAATCGTGATCTCTGGAGTTTTCACTCCAAAGTTTTTCACTCCGAAGTTTATCACTTCGGGACATTTGTTTGATAAAAATAATACAGTAATAACCACAAGCTGATGTTTCAACAGGCTATAGCTGATTAGACGAGTAATTTAAATTTTTAATTTTTTTTAAAAATATATTTTTTTATAAGAGGAAGTCCGAAAGAATCAAAATAATTATTGTCGTAAACAGCAACCCAATGCGTCCAGATCCATCATGGAAGTTTTGTATGTTAATGACACACGAACCACCTGCTGGTACGTCATCAAGTTCATCTTTGGAAAATATTCCACGAAATCCGTTTTTAACGACTTTGTCATCCAATTTTAGTTTTTCAAGTATATCAAAATTACTCAACGGCGTTTGATACCTGGTAGAGTCATTCCGCGTCCGATTCCTAACAGATTCGGAATTAGACTGCCTGCTAACACCGCTAAAAGTGGAGCGAAAGGAATAATTCCTCCTTGTTTTGTTTTCCTTGGCGACTTCGACTTTGTCGTTGTTTTCTTTTTTTCAGCTGGCATTATATTATTTATTGTTACATAAAACTACATCACTGACGATAGATCTGTTTGATACCGTCTCCAGATACCGCTTTTTTAGTTACTCCTGATACTGCCCCTGACGCAGCCGCTAGTCCAAGTGTTCCTAGTACAGGCAAAATGTTTGGTATTGAGCTAGCTATTACAGAAAGTGCTGGTCCAAGAAATCCGCCGTGTTTTGACATCGCTGTTATTTGTGCAATGAATAGTTCAAGCACAAACGGTTTTCCCTCAATCGCTTTGCTGTTGAGTTTATTGATTTGCTGTTGAGTTAACATTACCTTTGCTGCGGTTTTATTTGTTGCCGCGGCGACAGAAGCCTCTGGAGATACCATTAAAGAAATAGAATTACGTTTGGCAACCGTTGCTGATAATTTTTCAACTTGGCCTGGCGTTAGATATATTTTTTTGGTTGTGTACTCGGTGTTCATTATATCAAGGTTCTTAGATTAAACTTGGACAGTCATTCTTCCCTCGGTTGCGTCAATTGTCAAGAATCTATCACTGACAACTAGCGCGTATACGTTATACTGTTCGGATGGCAGTACTCCAGGCGTCCAAGTGACTTCAGTGTCAAAAGTCGATCCGACAACTCGTTCGGAATGCTTTGATATGTCAAAATAAAAGATAGGATACAGTGATCGAAATTCTTCTACTGATATCTGAGATCCACTGTCCGCGTCCTGATATTTTTGCATCGCCTCCATAAGTAGCTAATACGACCGAGATATGTTACTGGTGGCGTCTACAGCAAAATTGCATTCGACTGCACGTTTGGGATATTGTTTAGAATTTACTCTAACAAAGATTCGTCTTATATCAGGGTTATCGAATACGAAATTGTTTATTGCTTGATTATCGCGACAAACCTGTCGCTGAAATACAACAAACAAGTGTCGAGGTAATTGTTCGCTGGACGTAGTTGTAACACGCCAGGTGTAATCGGTTGCGTTAGGAATTACTGTTTGATAAATTCTGTTTTACTGGAAATATATCTTTTTCGTGTACGCCGTCAATAATGATTCGAGTTCCATCGTTTTGCTTACCGATGGAACAACTTATGGCATCCACAGCGCTAATCTTTTAATAGCAAACTGTCCTTCAGCTACTCCAGCGGCATGTATTATACAATCGTTTTGATCAGCTCGATCTAAAATAAGTGTACGTTTTATTCCGCGAGAAACGTTGTTATATTCGCGGCAAAATCCAAAGATTGTGCTTAACGGAAGCATCATCGTTATTTGGCGAGATTCTGCGGCAAACGCTTTTCGCTTAGCATATCCTTCGTTATATCTATTATTTTTTAAACCAATTGCGTTATTGATATGATTTAACATTGCCGTTCCATCAGCGGCTACTTCTGGTGCTGTCACACCTAAATTATTACAAGCGGTAGTAAGTAAACCTCTTGTAGCATTTGCATCAGCAGCTGAAGCCGGTGCGTCTATACCAAGACTATGAGCATTAGCAATAAGAAAATTTCTAACGATCACAAGATCTGCAGCAGCAGCCGCTCCGTGAAAGAGAATAGTATTTGATAAATACTCTCTTGATGAAGCTGTCCCGAATTAGGTATCTTTAAACCACATCGTATTTGTGGCCACTGATCTCGAATAATCATCGCTGAATGAGACGATATTTAGTATTGTACTCGCTAAATGCAAGTGCATTGAAATATCTTCCACGGTTTGATTGGCCAGTTGGTACTGTGCGCTTTTAAACAAACTCCAACCGTTATTGATAAGTGTAATTTCTGCACCAGCTGCAATATCACCGCCGACTTCGGTTAATAACTGGCCACGCACTTCTAACACCGCCTTGTGAGGCAATAAAAACACGTTCTGATTTCTTGTGTAAAAGTTCTAACGCCAGATTTATTTGGTTCGTTTGAGTTTTCGTCAAGATACTCAACGTATTCGAATTCTGTCACTACGTCGTCGGTATCATGTTCTTCGGCAAGATCGAGATAATTTTTAACTGACATTATTTATTTTATAATCACCACAAAAATTACAGCAACTGAAAAGCAGCAGGTGTTATTATTTGTCTTGTTTTCTTTACAAGTTTGTGTATTACCTCTTCGCCGCGTGGTGATAATAATTTTTTGTGGTAGCTATCATAGCTCGTTCAGTTTCTTTTGTTGGTGCAATATCTGATATTGCTTGTTTTATTTCCGCGTTTGAAGGTGGGCTGCCTTTAATTTTATCAGCCATCTTTAGTCCTCCTGCGGTGCCAGCAGTGCTAGCAAAAGCTTTACCCGCGTCAAGTGCAATTGGTGCTACTTTATGCTCAATTCCTGTGATGTTTTCAGCTATTTTTTGTAAATATATTTCCAAAGAATCCACCCATAATTTTTCTTCTATAAACTTTTTTTGTCTCATCTTGTTATTAAATTAGGTTTACAAAATTTATGCGCGATAGCTACGTCATTGCTCTCCTACGCGTTGCGTCAGTGTAAATAATACGTGACAATTTCATTGTTAAGATCTATTTGTCGCCCTGATTGATCTGTTAGTTGCATTGTTATATTGGTTATTTGATTTTCGAGATTTATCGGATAGTATATTATTTGTCGAGGAATAATTTGCATTAGTGATCCTGGCGGAACATCAGGCAAAAAAACTATAGCTCGTTTGACCTTGGCTGCCTTTAGCCGAGTAAGATCCTGGTGCGATAGAACAATTAATTAAAATTGTGTTTGCTTGTCTTATGTTAACAGGCAGATCTCCGTCATACGATATACTTTGTTCCGCAACACTGCAGTACTGTTGGTTTTTAAAGCCTAATAACGATGCAATACTAGTCGCTGGTGAAAAATTGATTATCAAATTATTTATTAATGTAATTCTAGCTCGTGGTATATTATAGTTTGGAGCCGGCTCAAAATTATCTGCGGTATTGCCCATTAGTTCTTTTATCGTTTTATTAAGATCAGTTATGTTATACACTCCCTGTGGTATTTTAACCGATACCCAAGCGCCAGAATTAAATGTAAAGTCGTCATTGACGTTCTTTTTCACATTTGCCATAGAATGGCAGACTGTAGAAGAAATCAATACGATTTCGTACTGTTTACCAGGCTCTAGTATTATTGGTGGATTGTAATAGACAGAAAAGCTTTAGCTGTCACTCGTTGTTTGTGACGAATCGAGCAATAATGTTGCTGACATTATCCTTGATTATATCAAGGTTGTTAGATTATTTTACACGATAAGATCGCTATATAAGATTTTGTACTCGGATCATGTTAGTAATCCACTCGATCGAAAATGATCTAGTATATCTACTATTTCGTTGTCGATTTCTGTAATTTCATTACCAGCTTCTTTCGATGATATCAACAACATGTGTCGGTCAACCATTTCAGCGTTTGATGTAAAATATTTATGTCTGTGGTTGTCAAAACCTTCTTCGAGATTTAATATATTTTTAATAACTTTAATGTAAAGCCCGGCAATAATGTCATGTCAAAACCCGTTATACAACCTAGTAATTTGATCATGAGTTTTTCTGTTATAATTTTCTCGGCGTTATCCGCGTTGTCAATTCGTATTTTTTCCAAGCGTTCTTTTAGTTTATTATTATCTTCTGTTGAAGCTCTTCTGATGTCAGAAACTTTTATATTGATAGAATTAGCTTTATCAAAAAAATCATACTCGTGATCTTTCATTTTATAATATAATTTTTCGATTCAGTTATCTATTACTCTTTGGCGCTTTATGTCTTTTTTATCTTCTTCAATTTTCTCAAATAATTTTTGATATGGTTCAGATTGTTCCGCAATTCTTTAATAACAGTTTCTGTTTCCGCTTCCTGTTTTTCTCCGAGTAAACCTAACAAACCTTTTTCTTGTACTTTTTTTAGTTCTTCTGGAGATATTGTTGACACTTTCGGTTGTTTACCAACTACTGCTTCAGTAACCGGCTTAAAAAGTTTAGCAGTTGCTTCTTCCGCTTGAACTTGTCCTCGACGTGCTTCTTGTACTTTTTTCTTGAAAGCAGCTCGAGTTTCAACAAATTTCTTTAGTAGTTCGATTCTTTGTTGATGTTTGTCCATTGTTATATTTTTATACGCCTTATAAAATTCACCTAGAGAAATTCATCAATGCAACAACGAAACATTCTAGCTGGATCACGAGCTAGTTTATCAAATAAAAAGAAATTGTATTTGTCTTTGGATGCTCTGTGATATAATTCAATAAATTTATCCTTTGTTACATCACCGCATTGCTCGTTTGCAATATTTCTCACATCAACATTATCTAATTCGGGAAATAATATAAAACATCCCGTATTTCGCCGAATAAATTTGTCGACGTTATAGAACCCCTGCGCAAGATAAACCGAATTACATTTTTTTTTGTTGTTACGCGACAACGAAAAAGAAGGCCTAATCTTATTCATCTCCTCATTGTTTAGAGGAATATCGTCAAATACAATTATTTTATGCTCGGATGAATCAAGTTCATTCACGGGATTTAAATCCTATGGCAGCTTGATTAAATATATATATCATCGCCAGCATCAAGCTCATTGCGAAGTTTATCGTTGTACTCGCTCGATAATTCATATTTATCCTGTTGCGGATTGATTGTGTAAATGTTTACACGATCATAGTTAAAGTTGTCGTTGAGCAAAAGATTTAATAATAGATTTGTTTTACCAGATCCTGTACTACCGACGATAAGATTGTGACAGTCTGGAAGTTCATTGTTGTGCTTATGCTTGATTAATCGTTCGGTATCAAAATTTAATATCGATGACTTTGTCATTGTTGTTATATAATTTTATGTTATATATTTTGCATAATATGAGTTATTATACAAAGTTTGGAACAGCACTCAAAGGATTAATTTCCGCTGACGAACCAACAATAGCTGATACATCAGCTTTTGTCAAAAAAACCGGTGATACACTGACAGGTAATTTATTGATGTCAAATCAGCGAGTGCTTGGTTTAGAAGTAGATTATTCACCAACAAAGATTGATCTTACTCAAGCGGTAAGTTCCTCACAACTAAAAACGATTGAAAATAACAAACTATCATTGACAGGAGGAATGTTAAACGGTAACTTGGATATGTCAGCAAAAAAAAAAATTATAAACTTGGAGACCGCGTATCCGCCAGCAAACTTAGTTCAAACACAAGCTGTAAGTTATTTACAGCTAAAGTGTGTGGATGGCAACAAGCTTGATAAAACTGGTGGAACGGTTACAGGAAATATTAATATGTCAAGTAAAAAAATTATTGGGTTGGAAACTGTGTATCCACCAGCAAATGTTGATACTATACAAGCGGTGAGTTATGTGCAGCTAAAATCTGTTGACGATAACAAGCTTAATAAGGCCGGCGACACAATGACAGATAACTTGATAATGAGCAATAACTCAAAAGTAACTGGATTACCGATAAATTCGCCACCACCAACTGATGATACTGATGCTATTAGTTATGCTCAGTTAAAAGAAGCACTCACCCCGTATTTAAGACAATCCGGTGGACCAATGTCAGGCAACATAAATATGAGAAACAACAAAATAACAACAACATATGTTCCAGTTAACTCTAATGATCTGACAAATAAAGCATATGTTAATAGGATATCTAGTGGTGGTGTAAAACGAACCAAAAACAATGTTGGGTATATTCCAACACTTTTTAGGGCAACTGATAACCAAGCTGGGTTTCAGGTAAGCGCATTATTATATTATCCTGAAAATTATCCTCATCACGCTTTCTCTGATAGACAAGAATGAAAGACTAACGGAGAAAACGAAGACATTTGGATTAAAATCAAATGTCCCGTTGCAGTTGCTATTTGGCAATTTCATTTGCGCCGTCTATTAAACTCTAGTACTGGGCGAATTTATAACTGGCGATTGGAAGGATCAAACGATGATATCATCTGGGTGATATTATATAGTACAGCTAATATATATTTCAAAAACTCAGTATTTTACAATTCCAACTGAGAATACTGTTAAAAAGTACTTTAATTTTCGAATTTATGTTGTCGCTGCTGAAGATCCGTTTCCGGGATTGACAGCATTTCAAATATACACGCTCGACGATCAGGTATGATCGTAGTTGACGACAAAGTCGTTGCGAATAAATTTAATCTAATATTGCATAATAAATGTCAGAACCACCAATTATAACCGTTGCAAGAGAATTCTATGATAATATGTTTAACCTAGACAAAGATGTCAGTAGTGTAATAGGTGCTAGAGACGAATTACGAGAGAGAAATAAAATCCAGTTTATGAAACAAATTGATTTTGATTCAATAAACAATCCAGTATTATTAGAATATCAAAAAAACTCTGCTCGTGTTATGCATATGCGAGGACCACAACTAATAGAAGCAACAAGAAACGTTGATATTATAAACAGATACCGTCATCCTTATGGTTGTCTAGAAGAACAAAAAAAGTTGAAACCCTGCTGAAAAAATATTGCTTGAGCTTGACAAGGAAAATATAGATTTAATAATACGATCAAATCTAATAAAAGCACGAGCTTATGGTGGAAGAGCTCAGGAAGAAAAACGAATAAACGACAATCATGATCGTCTCGACAAACTAGCAGAATCTAAACAATTAAATTTAAAAAGAAACGAAAAGTTACAAGATAGTTTTTAAAAACGAGAAATTTTTAAGCATCTCGGTATGTACTACCGCGACAAAGAAACCCTGGCTAAAATCGTTATTTTAACAATGAATACAACGTTGATTATTAAGGTGTACTCAAACGCAATTCTACCAATGATACGTAAAAAAAAAAACTTGAATTTGATATATTTATTGTTAACAAATCTCTAGGGATAATCAAGGATCTTAACGATGAAATCTATAATTTCAGTGATGTTGAGCGAGAAAAGTTTTTTGAAGAAGTCAAACAAACAAGGTTGGAAGAAAAGATTGATTCTTACTACGACATAAGTGAAGAATATGATGTTCCATTTCCATCGATCCAACGCTCTAGACAACTGTCAATACGAAATTATTACAATGAAATCAAGAAAATAGTTATGAAACCATACGAAAATTTAATGTTAAAAGTAGTTTCTGTTATTGGTCTTCTCACAATTAAAAGAGACAGACTCCGAAAAGTAATGCTAATAAATTTTACAGTCGCATACGCAATTATCAGACAACATCTTGTCCTCAAAAATTTTATGTCGGATTAGTTAAGCTTGGTACTTGGGTTTATTGATGAAACAGAAAGAGAATACGGTAATTTGGTAAATAAAACAGATTTGTATGAACGTGAAGTAGAAAACACGTTTGATTCCCACGGTTGCTTAGATAAAAATGAGGTATCAACAGATAAACGATATAGAGATACTTCGTCTGATGTTTACAGTAAGTATAGAGATTTTATAGCCGATCCTATCAATGATAAATTCCGTGAGTTTCTTGATTCAATTGTTGATACTAGAACTTTTAACATTGTATAAAAATTGCAAACAAATATTGTATAATGAATAAACAGATAATCGATTTATTTCAGAGGAAATTCCAAAACAAGATGTAGACGCACTAATGCAATATTACAAATTTTATCATAAAAATCTTTGGTGTGTAAAACAATGTTGTAAGTATTATATTAAAATACTTCGAGTAATATCATATTTACCACTGCTAATGACTGGCTCTGGTATAATCTCAAGTGGAGCATCATTAAACCCGTTTTTGTTAATAATATCAGGTGTTGGTGTTTTTCTTGCAACAGCGTGTAAAAAATTGAGCCTCGACTTGAGACTAAAAAATGCCTGTAAAACAGCAAGTATTACATCCAAAAAAATTATTTGATCAAATACGATCTTATTTGCGAGACGTAAAATATGATATGGACGATTTAATACGCGAGTTTCGTATTATTTACAGTATGTTAACAGATATTCTACCAATGAGAGTTAGCAGGTATGAAAATAATTATCAAAAAAAGTATGGTGATGAGGTATAAAATTTTATCTAAACTTTAAAAATAAAATAAACCCCTCTGCCCCGTTGTTGGTCCTTTCTTGACATGGGTTAGAAAACTCTTGTGGTGGAAAAGTATGGTTGTTGGAAAGGGATGGGTGGGAGTCTCTGGGATAGGGAAGTCGTACTTAATGAGAGTCTCTGGCATAAGGGATATAGTCTCTGGGCCAGAAACCTCTTGTGGTGGAAAAATATAGTTGTTGGAAAGGGATGGATGGGAGTCTCTGGGATAGGGAAATCGTACTTAATGAGAGTCTCTGGCATAGGGGATATAGTTTCTAGGCTAGAAGCCTCCTTTTTTCTACTACTACTGTCAGTGTGTCGTTATTAACACAGCCGTATGCTTATCATTGAAATTTCTGATTCTGATTGCAGTCAGATTAAAATCAGATCTCCACGGCTATAAATGAAGATCTGACAACGACCGCTTAGGGGCCGTGTTCTGGTAACCTATGTTATTAACATAATCGATATTTTTATCATCCAATCAGATGAAATCTTACATCACCGCGTTTGGAGACTGAGCAGTGCGGATGAAGAGCATGAATGAGTACCGAGCGATTTGATTCACTTTCAGATATTTGAAAGCTGCAGTTTCATTGGCTAATTCAAAGGTCATAAGAACATGACCCCTAAGCCGTCGTTGTCAGATCTTCACGTAAGACAGCGGAGATCTGATTTTAATCAGATTGATTCCGATTGATACGATCGAATTTCTATCTCGATTTTATTTCTCACATTGAAACAAAATTAGTAACCAGTCTTCTTTGTATGTAGGTCGATCAGTGCGAATCGGCCTGATTTAGGGACACTGTAAGATCAACCACTGCTCGCTTTGGTAAGTAAATGTGTTGCAATTAATGTTTATCTTGCTTATTGTGAAAGAATGTTCCAGTGATGATGTAAATCGGGAAGCATTTGCTTCTTTGTGTGTACTGTGCTTGCAATATACTGTCAAATAGATCACGAGTTAGGATCAAGGTCACGCGTGAGGCACGTTGAAGCTATACTGCACCAATGTTCCACATTGAACAAAACGATCATATACAGGATTTTCAGCATCGACGTTCCGTCTTACTCTATATATTAGGGAATGTGGAATATCTGTCGTATTACATGAATATTGGAGTAGTCTTAATTCGATCCTGTACAATACCGGAACTTTAAAACAATGGGTTTGTTTAGATTTTTGATTGTTATAGTGGTTTCGGTCGTCGTGCAGAGGTAGGGGTGAAGAGGAGTTTTATATAGTATTCAATATAGATTAGCTATTTCTACCTTATTTGCCTTTAAGCTGTATAACTTTTATTTTAATTTCCAATTTCGATGGTAAAGTTCTTGGGCAAAAGAACGACTCAAGGAAAGTATACTGTCTTGAAAGTACTTAGTAATGAATACATGATGTTTTGAGGTTTTGGAAATATTTTAGATTTGACTATGTTTCTAAAGTTTCACATATAACTGACAACCTAAAATTTCGCAAATAGAGAGTTTTGCTGGCTGTTAGAAGCCTAACTTGTATTGCCCTTTTTTAATGCCTTCAGTTCATTGACTGATCACATCCATTTCAGGAGTTCGGCGCACAGAAAATCTAACAATAATGCAAATACATGCACCGAAAAATACTCTAAAATTCAAACATTCGACCATTGTCCCTTTGTTGACGTAATTGCATGCAAATTGTATCATCACATTGTGGAACAACTATATAAATGACTTTGCAATGTAAGCCCTCAAAGTAAGTAATATGAACCTAATTTCATATCAGTTCTCCGTAATGAACGGGGATTTATTCTAATCTATATGTCTTCTGGTGCAATTGCTTTAGAGGTTCGTGCTAACCCCACTGGTCTGCACCTAATAAGATAGCTTCAGGAGTTCCTATGATATTTGGCATGTATGAAATGAAATACAGGATGTCAGAATATAAACAAATATGTTGATTTAACTATAGTATCTATAACGAAGTTTGTGAAATTAATATTATACGAGAAAAAAAATGAACCCATTTATTAATCAATTTGTGCATATCTAAAGATTATGTACTAAATTTTCTATTCCCTCCACCAATAGACTCGATCCGTGTCTGAAACTAAATAGTGATCCGAAACCTATACCAAACATTAATTTCTGCAGTTTTGTGTATTGATATCCTTATCAATGAATATGTCAGAACACTGGATGCTTTGGTGGGTATAAATGATTGAGTCCTTTTGCTCAAGTTCGTTTAATGATGCAAATTTGAAACTGATGGTTTATACATGGAATACCTTTATCTAAATCGTTGTCAATTTTACTGGAAACAAAAGTCGAAGTCTGAAATATCCAAGAAAATAAAAATGTCTGTTGTAAACGTTTGATTAATGGGCAGAATTCTAAAAACAACACCTGTAATTTTGTATTTTTCAAAGTTATTCACAACTACATCACCTTTCTTGGAATGAGATGTGCTAAATGCCTTTAATAATGATGAAAATTACAACTCACACAGTGGTTACTCATCGTCTTTGCATAATTATCGTGTTATTAGTAATCAATTAATAAACTTAAAACTAGTGATTTGTTAATAAATACAAAACTAGTAATCAGTTAATACACTTAACACTAGTAATCAGTTAATAAACTTAACACTAGTAATCAGTTAATAAACTTAACACTACGTTTTTGTTATTGGTTTCTTTTAATCACACTGAAAGGTAATTGGCCACAGCGAACCTACCGTTGTGTTTAGCTATCGCATTGATATCAAGAGCTGACGAAACAATGCTACTATGCGCAGTAATGTTTAGACAAGTCCACTTTGAAAAGATGTTTTGGTTGTATTCGTAGCAGGCTATATTTTGGCAGCCCCGCATAATTGTCAGAAGATGGCAGCCGGACTTTGCTACCGAGTGATCGTCGATCCACGTCGTTCCACATCAACCATGGGTATATGTCGCTAGCCTTGCAGAATCTGCATCTCAAAGCAGGTCAAAGAAATTGATCCAATCAGATTAAAGGTTGTATTTAACTAAGAAGATAGTTGGGAATCATCATAGCAGCCTCGATAGACAACAATGCATGTCTCGTGTAAACATCACGAATTTCAACTCTTCATATACCTATGTCTTTCAAGTCAATGCAGTGGACATCACGGATGTCGCCATATTGAAAACCTAACAGGTCAAATAACACGCTTTGACTAGTCAATTCATTTTGCTTGATTAGATTGTAATGTTTCATTCGTATTATACCAATTGTTCAAAACAATATTTTGGCAGCAACAAGTGGTAGATGAGAAACGAAGTGGCCACTACGTTGATAATACATGCCTAGTTTTGTATTGTTTTGACTCAGTCGGTCGAAGTTCCAGGCCATGTTAAGACTAATGCGACTTGGACTTAGTAGCAACATCTAATCCATGAATCAAAATCATGAGGTTTCCGCAATTTTAAGCCCTATATGAACAGGAGATTTTAATTTTTAAAACAAACAACGAATAACCTCAGCTCTGATCGTAACTCGTAAGACTTATACTGTAGCCATTTGCACTTGTACATTTCTATCTATTTAATTTCCATTTTTATCATCGTACCCCTATACAGATGGCAAGAAAATACACTTGCACCGTCGCAAAACAATCATAACAAGTTTTGGGGAAAATATGCAATTTTTCTTAGAATATAAAAATTTCTTTCCGTCTGTATGTAAGTTATCATTATTATGTTGTTTGTTTGGATCATATATTATTCATAGACTTATGCAGTAAATTAAATATGAATAAAACTTTATAGCAAAAATGTACTTTGCGGACCTAAACAATAAAATAGTCTAGATTTTTTTTAAAAAATCAATATATTTTTTAAGAAAACAATATTGTCCGGTAAGATTTTATATTTGTTCTGATATACACTTATAGTTTAATATTAGTTACAGAATATGAATTTACTCTTATTAACTTTTAGATACCGATAACAATATGATAAGGTTGAGGAAGCAGATACTTCAATGACTAGTGGACTAAATACGAACAACAGCAATGTTACAAATTTACGACAACCGACACAATTAACTGTTGCATCTAGTGGATACTTTATGCGGTCTTATAAGAAACACTTTGCTGGATAATAATATCAAATTTATTGACACATGGAAACAAGAGCCTAATAATAAATTACAAGTTATTAATGATATTGGCAAAGGAGTATATGAAAATAAAAACTAAATAAGTGTGAGTGATAATACGATGACTCATGGAACAACGGGGGATTTATCTGTTTCAGGTTTTTTATTTTTTTTAAAAAGGAAAGAGTGACAAGATTTGGATTTGGATTTATCATTAGTAAGAGGTTTTATAGAAAGACTAGAGATATAGATGAAAACAAATCAGTATATGAAAATACTCAAACAATATCAATAAATATAGAACTAGAATTATATAAACAATTAAAACAATTATAACCACAAAAATAAATAACACTGACATTTACTACACTTCTATCTTAGAGATGAACCACCATAAACACATAAACACAGTAAACGGTATTTATATGTCCTAAATTAACAACACCATAAACGCTGGTTTCTATACATGGATTGGAGCAATCACCATCACATTTCGCTGTATCTTACATGAAGAATAAAAACAGTTCCTACTGGCCCTAAAAAAAATGGTATATATTCAATTCTTGGATAACGATAATTATGCTTTTAAGATAAGTATGAAAAAAGAGTTTAATCATAAATATTACCTTGTGCAGTTCTAGAATTATATTATCATCGAATATAAGCAAGAAGAACAATCGGTTTAAAAGATAATAGTGATTCGTGTTATACTTTTGCACAAGTTAAATATATCAGTTTTAATCATTACAGATACATTTTAGACCGCATGACACCACAAGAATATCAAACGGCAGGAGCAGTAGCTATCAGTGAAGCAGTTGCTAATACTTTTGCGGGAACAGGAAGTTATTTTCTGTTCAGTTTACTTTATCCTAATGGAACTGTTGTCGGCAGTAAAAGACATGTTGATCATTTTAAGAAAAGCTGAAAAATTATAAATTGAGTGAATGCAAAACAAACATACTTTATCATATAAATTAAACATAAAGGAAGTAAGAGTTGGTTAGAATATAATGTTATGTATATCTATATTTTTCTAACTCCTGGTATATGATTTTATTTAATTGGTGTAAATTTTTATTCATGGTTGTAAGTTGTACAGAATATCTTTAGTTAAATCTTGCCTTGTGTTTCGGTGTGTTTATGCAGAAGAATGTTGTAATGGAAATATATCGTCATTAATTGGTTTGACTCCACGAAAACGCAGCCGGATACCTGAGATTTTAACATGTGTGTGACTGCGGCGGTGGCGTTGACGTTTACAATATCAAGCGTCAGTCTTTAGACTTGGGTATCCCAAACTCTTGCTTGTGCAATCAAGAAGCATTGTTATCCCTTGCTTTAACCTGTGTATGGGGTGGGGTGATGTGGGTAAAACAGTTGTAATGTCCTCCGTATATTCATCCATCTCCCCATGGGTCCATTTCTCCTGAACAACTGTGCGCAAAGGTAGCAAACTTGCAATATAAGTTGTCTATGTGTTAAACATCTGAGAGGGGATGGGGGCTATTTAAACCTTGCATATTACGTCTCTGTGATAGTTCAAAGAATAAAATACACAAACTGCTATTACAGTGACTTTTTAAAATATTCTGTAGCACATGACTACTGTATTATTTACGTTCATATATCCATATAAGAATTTTCACATATATAGCACGTGTAATAGCGCCTCATGGCGTTATAACTCCAATTTTAATGAATCGACCAAGTTTTCTGCAATCTGATTAGATATAAACGGTCACGTGATACTGATCTGGAACTTTCACATCGGTAAATTCTGCAGACTACTTTTGGTTTCCTGTTTCTATGTTATTTATGTGAAGTTTTATCTATACCAACGCCTTGAACTATAATAATAATAATAATAATAATAATAATAATAATTATAACAGAACGCTCCCACCCACACACCCCTATGATTTCCGACCAAGATTTACAATCCCCAGATTAAAATCGCCCATTAGAAGTTAAAAAATGTTAACACACAGCCCTTCCTGCACTTCAACGCACACCTCTTTTACCAAAAAATCATATAGCAGACTTTAGAAGCCAATGTTCAAAATTTATTATGCATTTCAAATTCTTTAAATTACACTATTCTGTAGTTGGTGAAATAAAATCACCATCACTACAATCAACATAGGTCCTTCACTGTATAATTATGTTTTACTTTGACATTCCTATGGTCATCAATAAACGAGATGATTACATTTATATTAGCTCTATATTGATAGAAATGCACTATATGGACAAGTCAAAGTTTAAATATATTTTATTGTCACAGTATGATCCAGTGGGATTGGGCAAAAGTTCTAACAACTGAATTAGCCCTCTCCTACATGATAAACATATTTGAACATAACACCAGTGTCGCAAAAAACTAATACTGAAACGTAATCGGAGAGAGAGAGAGAGAGAGAGAGAGAGAGAGAGAGAGAGAGAGAGAAAACGAACCTTTATATTCCGATAAAACTCAGTTTTGAGTGACATCTTCAAAGTTAGTCAAGCTCCAGAAGTTACAGGTTGCACAGATTTATTGATTGTCTTGTAAAGTCAACCAACTTACTTCACCTGTATAGCTATCCTGAATGAGAACATTTGCCGGAATCATTTCCCCACTTCCTCGGTCATTACTCAGATTTTGTCGTTGTTCCAGCTGACACACACTTAATAGATTTGATATGGCTAAAACCGGAGTGGTCATGAATTATTTACTCTATGTTGCAATGTATTTTGCACAAACCTGTGCAGATATGTTTATAAACCCTGGTTTGTGTTTTTGAGTCAAACTGTATTCCATGTCATCGGTCAGAGTGGTACATATAACGGCTTCTTAATGCGTGAAACTATACCTGATTGAAAATATATACAAATTTGTACTGTATGCGATTTTATCTTTCTTTTTAATGTCATCTTTCTCTTGCCGTCTCTCTTTTCAGATGAAGTTGGTGTAACAAATAAATGCGGTGGTGAATAGAGTAGATGAAACTCCACAGCTGCCAAGCATGAAGAAATCCAAACTGCCATTTTGTTTAATATTTTTATTTGTCGAATTTCTTATATTGGTAAGACCTTGTTGTAATGGTGATATTTGGACGAGCTGTTTCTTTGTTTGCAAATTATCATATTCCTAGTAGAAATGATATGCCATAAAGACATTAGCATTTTTCATTAAAAACCTGGGGGAGGAGGTGTTATGGGTTTAACGCAATTTCTCAGCTCATAAAAGGTTATACATTGTGATCGGTATATTTGGTGGAGGAAGAACCCTGGTAAACCCCTGGAAAAACCACATACCGAAGGGAAGGTACTGGCGAGCTTTTTTGCTGACCCACGCTGGCCGAGTCATGATCTAAACCAACGCGGATCGAGGTGAGCCGTCAATGATCTTTGAACGCGTTCGCTTTAGACCACTCGGCCACAAGGGGCGGTTCTTGTATTGACACAAGGAAATTTCAAAATTTTCATAATACCCTGAACAATAAAAACAACATTAGATTCCTTAATAGCAAATCAAATGTTCATCGGTAAGTGATTCGTTAGGTAACCAGTAACTTAGAAAATGCTAATATAACAAGCAAAATTTTAAATTACACTTCCATACCTGAGGTTACAAGCAGAACGTTTTAGGGTTGTATATAACTTTCCCATGAAACAGATAATCGATTGTCCCATATATGTCACCTTCATGCTGTGTGTGTGTGTGTGTGTGTGTGTGTGTGTGTGTGTGTGTGTGTGTGTGTGTGTGTGTGTGTGTGTGTGTGTGTGTGTGTGTGTGTGTGTGCTACTAGTACAAGGTACCGTTCCGGTGGCCTAGTCGTTAGAGAGTCCACCGCGGATGCGGGAGGTCGAGGGTTCGAATCCCGGTCAAGTCATACCAAAGACTTTTTAAAATTGTACTAGCAGCTGCCTCGCTTGGCGCTCAGCATTAAGAGGTTAGTTCTAGGACTGGTCGGCTCAGTGTCAGGATAATGTGATTGGGTAGGACATGATGCTACATGTTTACGTCATGATGCCCCAGTGCTAGACATCACTATAAGCTGTCACACTGCAAACATCGTACCGATATGACTGAAAAATTGTTAAAACTACATTAAAAATTCAAATCACACACACACACACACACACACACACACACACACGTATAAGGCTAAAAGGCCGACGATGGATGACTGTCTATGTAACAAGTCACTATTACAGATGCATGTAATAATATAATAGAATAAATTCACATTGATGGCTTTATTTAACGAATCACCATCACAGGCATATCTAATAGAATAAAATTCACTTATCTGATTTTTGGATCTTCCACAATTTCTACCTTCATTCACAAGCTGCAATTGTATGCACAAGATGCAGAAACTTACGGAGCTGCAACATCTGAGTACGTGGACTGGTTGTTTACTCATTTCTTTAAACTGCCGTCCAGCAATTGCTAAAGTTTGACCCATTCACGTGTAAGCGTTACGGGTATCGTTTATTTCTATACAATAGGTATTAGAACAAAGAAAACAAAACTGCCCAAAGTAGACACTTGCTTGTGGTTTGGTGTATTTATGCAGTAGAATGCTGTAATGGAAGCATATCGTTATTTACTAGTTAGTCTCCACGAAATTGCAGCTGGATACCTACGACAATAACACACGTGTCGACGTTGTAACAATTGTGTGTGACTGCGAGGTGGCGTTGGCGTTTATAATATCAAGCGTCAGCGTTTAGGCTTGGGTATCCCAAACTCTTGCGTGTGCAGTCACGATGCATTCGTATCCGTACGCTTTGACTTGTAAATGGGGGGAGAGATGGAGAGGGTTAAACAATAGTTATGTCCCCCTTCTGTCCATAATTCCATTTCCTCCTCAAGAACCGTGTGCAAACATAGCAAACCTCCTATATTGGTTGCCTATGCAGTATCTGCGAGGGAGCGTGGGTATCTCAGCATTTCTTATTGCGTCTCTGTAAGGGGGTCATAGAATAAATATAAACAAACTACAATTAGAGTGAAATTGTTCTATAATTTGTATCACTTGACGACTGTGCTATTTACGTTCATATACCCATATCAGAAACTTATATAGCACGTTTGCTACGTTTGTCCACATGCGGGCTGCAACCCACACGTCCCCGCACCTGTGAAAGAAGCTGAGATGTCTGTGATTTTACATTTCTGTGTCTAATCTCTCTCGCGCGCGCACGTGTGTGTGTGTGTGTGTGTGTGTGTGTGTGTGTGTGTGTGTGTGTTAACATGATAACACCAGGTTGCGAAACAAATTATTTCTACTCAGTTATGCCGTACGCTTCTTTATTCCAGAATACTCATGAATATTAAAATGTGTCTTGTGCGAAAATATTCAGAATGTATTATATCATGCATTTTTCTTTGCTACCGTTTTATTTATGAACCTAATTTGTAACTCAAGTTGCAATTTGTATTTTGTCTTAAATAACATTTATGTAATTTGTGGGATATTATTCTGGAAAAGAGGGGATAACGTGGTGCTTGATAATAAGTCGAAATGAAGAGAATGCTCTTTCCTAGAGATTTGTGTAGTGTGGAGCTCTCGAGAAGGTTTCCTAACCACGGAATCCGTACAGAGTACGTCCCTGGCGTTTCAGGGCACATAAAACATCCATAGCGGTCTTCCTCTTGGCGTGCTCACTCTATGTCTCAGCATCGCGGATAAAGTTATCCAGGATAACATTGATGACAGCTTTAGTTTCTTCGTAGATGAATCCAGGAATTCTCTTGACACCAAATATGCGTGCATTACGACTGATTGCGCTTTTGGTGTTACGCTTAGAGCCTTCGTTGCCTCCTCTTCCGGACATTATGAATTGTTGCTGATCGATTTAGCAGTACAGACCGAATACCAACGACTGCATGGGGTTTTTTTGTTTTGTTTTGGTTTGGGGGGAGGGGCGGGGGGGGGTAAACTGCTTAATAAATGTACGCACAGCGTACTATTCAATTAATGAAAGTGCGTTCCAGGCCAATTTATTATTCATGGCACAATATCCGTTTGGGGCAAAGTTAGAAAAGGTATGTTCATTTATTCATTCAAATTTAGAGTTTATTGTACATAATGTACACAGAGTACCAGTGAATAAGATAGTCCTCTTATAAAATATTCGTGCGGACCTGAAAGAAACATTCACAAAGAAATTTTGGCTGGCCACGATTGCATCAGTGTGCAGAACTTCATGTTGATAGCTTAACGTATCGATATTTTGGTTCGTTGCTATACTATTGTTCTCGAAAATAATTTTGACGATATATATGGAATACGATGTTTCTGCCAAAAGAGAATAAAACTATAAGACCTGTGTCTATATGGACTAGAACACAGAGTACACACGTTGCATTGACTGAGTAACTTACTATGTAAACGGTTTTCAAAATATAGATGAACTTTTCACCCAGAGGATTCATCTTTATTCTTTGCGTAAATGCCAGTGTGTACTTTAATACATTTTAGTTGAGCATTTCATAAAGCGTGTTTGAAGAGATACATGGGTACTGAATATACTTTTCGGATGATTTTTCTGTGTATATGATAATGTTCTACATGCTTATTTCCTTAATTTTCTTTTATTTATTATAATGAGAGAGAGAAAGACAGACAGACAGATAGAAAGATTGAGAGAAAACTTGGACTAAAAGGTGGGAAGAGCATTTTCTCCGAATAGTCTTCTTTGTGGCAAGGTGGGTTGGTAGAACGGTACGATAACTGTTTTCATTGGGAGACCTCTGGTCGTTCGGTCATAGAGGAAAAAGGAGAGTAGGATTGTATCTTGTTAATATGCTCTACAAAAACTGTTAAAAGTAAAAGGAATTACATGAATATGGCATGAGACTGTATCTCTTTCTTAGGATGTGGGTTGCCCCACGATAGGTGGTTAATATTGCTTCAAAAAGAAACGAATTTAAACACTTTTTCCACGAGCAAGCTGTCTATCCCTAAGGTGGTGACTCTTTTGGCTTGGATACCACACAAGCTGGTATCCTAGAACAGACAGACCAAGTAGATCTTGCCAACCTCCTGAAGACCAATGGGAACAGAAATCGGGAATCGGAAATCAGACTTGAAAATCCAGATCGATTTCACGGACTAAACGCTGGTTTTTTCAGTTTTCTAATGAGAAGTTCAGTGCTCTTTGGCATTGCCTGATTTCTCTCAGACCTACAGTACCGATCCTGTCTATGTGTGCTTTCTATACATCACCGGTTGCTGTGGCGCTTTCATTAGTGGCTTTTGTAGCCACCTGCTTCCTTGGTAGCCACCTGGTGGACTTACGAGCGGTTTGCTTGGTTCTGGCCGTTGTGATGTTTCATTTTTTGGCACCTCCAAAACCTTTGTTGAACTAGCAAGCCTTTGAGGTGACCCCCTATTGAGCTTAAGTTAAAAGGTTTCTATATATGTATTTTCATTCCCCAACTGTGTATGTAGGTATATTACGAAACAAAATCAAAACGAATTTTAATCAAGAAAAATATATTTCGGTTTTTTTTTTTTATTAGGGTTCCTTTTCTTTTTTATAGTGACCTAATTGTTTAGATTCCCGTTGCCAGGTTTCCATTCGTTCCATCATCGAGCCTAAAAATTGTATTTTAAAACAGAATCCCATTGTTTAATTATTTGGACTTTTTTTCTACTGTAGGATAGATGAAGATGTGAGGTGGGGGAACGTTTTCAGCTTGTGACGGGGGGGGGGGGCGGGTAGGGCCGTTCTACTCACTAACATCCTCTAGTTCTAATGCCTATGCTTTTGTTCCTCCCAAATTCTCGTTTAGGAAATACTGTTATAATTCTAGATTGAATTAAGGGTAGTTTTTGTAAAGTCTGTTTGTGTTCGTTACCCATGAATAAACTATAAAGGGTCTCGGAGAGAGACAGAGAAAGATAAAGTTGTATATATTCCTGATTTGGGGGTGGAGGCGATTTCTGTTGTTCTCTCGATGTCTTAGACCTTTTATTTCAGCCTGTCTACCTCGTTTAGTGCCTGCGAGCTTTATATCTTATCATTAGCGTCTCTTACTTAAAGATCACTGGCCTCCTATATTGTACAAAACGTGTGATATTATTATAGTCATAAACAAAACGCATTTGTTATGTGTGCACACCATACAAATGTTTAATTAGACTTAAAAATCCTCTTTTTTAAATGAAAAAATTATTCGGCAATCTCCGTAAACAATCGGTAGTTTCCGCGTGCCAAAAACGGATATGACGTACATTTATCCCTTCTATTCAACCTAGCCATTCAGGTATTTAGTTTCCCCACGTAAATTTCTATGTTACATGTCTTACGATCGTGCTTTGTACAGCAGGTATGGTGCACTGTGTTGCGTATGGATGTAACCAAAAGAGTGATGATGGGAAAAAGAGTTCTTTCTTTTTCCGAAAGACCCTGTTTACCAGGAATAAAGTGGATTCAAGCCGTGGGATCGAATAGGGTGAGGGATCGGAAAGTTGTATCATTTATGCCGGATTATAGTCAATTTGGCCCAAAAACAATTCGGCCGAACTCGAAAGACAATTCGGCCCAACTTAACAATAGTTTGAACAAGTTCTTTTTCTTCAGACAACAAGTAGATACTATGTAAGATAGGTTTTAGGAAAAAAACTAAATTTAAACAAACTATCTTGATATTTTTTCAAAGAAAATAATCATACTTCGTAACGTACATATATATGAGAGAAAACACAAACTGCCATATCTTGCTGGTTCTAATTAAAATATTTTATATACATTTTTATGCTAAAAAAATATATGCATCTGCACAACGACATTCTCAATTTAAGTCTTCTGGTCGAATTATCAATATTGATTTATAAAACAATAATACTTAACAGATAATATTCTACAGAATACGTATACATTTTTCTAAGGGTAGTGTGCATGAGATATTATAACAAATATATTTAATTTTAGGTTTCATTTTGTAACACTGCTGCATATAATACACACTCGATTACATATGAGAGAGAGAGAGAGAGAGAGAGAGAGAGAGAATAATGTTGAGCCTTTTGTCAGTATTTAGTTGCTTACAATATGAAGCTCTTACCAGTTAATTTTATTGTTTGTTTTTATTTTTCAAGTTGTCTTAGTGTGTGCGCGCGTAAATTAAAAGCTTGTCATTACTAGTCAGTATCGTCAATCATATTTGCTCGATTATTCCATACAAATAAGAAAGGAAATAATTTTGTGTTGAATTTGTCCCCCCCCCCATTTGCACGGTAAAAAAAAAAATTGATAAACATACACTTTTTTGAAAATAAGATGAAAGAAACTAACCTTGCATTGTTATCATTTATTCCTTCTTTTTTCATTATGTGAAATTTATTAAAGAAAAAAATATATTCACGAACTCCGTATATGTAGCGGATGCCGGCTTGCGTATGCATCCTTACTGTAGGCCTAGTGTGCATCGCTTATGTCAAATAACAAAATCGCAAAAGAGACGAAAATATCACCCGATTGCTTGAAAGCACCTGCCATTCACGCATGGTAAGTTACAAGGTGCAAACTGACCAAGATTGTATTGTATCCAGGTTAACTATACGACGGTATCTCGCAAATAAAAATCATTATTTTAAAATACATTCACTGTGAGTGCAAATGATAATCTTTTCGCTAGCTTGGTTTACAAAGTATTATTAAAGCAAATTATTGTTTTGTATACTACTTGCCCTGCAAACATCAATTATGATTACATCCGGCAAACAAACAGAAGCCCGGGTGATGAATAAACACGACTCGCCAGAGTGCAATAAACTCCTTTCTTAAACTTACCGACAGGATATCAGATACAAAGGTTATTTTAATACAAAGCAAACCTCCCCCTGAAAATGACTTTGGTATCTTTTAAGTGTGCCGATTTTTTCTTATGAAGTCGCTCGACATAAGGAAGCAAAGTTTGGTTCCTTTGGATTCTTTTAAGTGTGCCGATTTCTTTTTCTTTTTTTTTTAAATAATATCGGCCGACATAGGGAAGCCAGCATTGATTCCTGTATACCTGTATTTACGGGAAGTTTCAAAATAAATTGAAACAATGGAACAGTTTTTAAAGCGACACAATCTAGTGCGTATTGCACGCATATCGATATTAGGCTGAACAGTAAATTAGTTTTCAGTAGTTTCATCTAAATGTTCCCTATCCATAGTTTATAGTGTTTTATTTTTTGACAACATGAAGCATGTACTTCGTCTTGTGGGAATAAATGTACGTCATTTCCGGCTAGCGTCCTCTGTAGGTGGGAAATCGTAGCTAAGGGGAAGTAACAGCGTTGTATACTTCTATTTCGATTACTTAACTTATTATTTATTCTTTACACTTGATAATTTTTTGTTCTTTTTGTGCGAGTATAACTACTTTTAATCATGTAATGCAAATCTGATGTAAACAGAAAAATGTTGGAGTATGGCCGGTGACCTTTATGGGACATAACTCCTGCATGTATTTGCTTTTCGAAGTATTGCCTATGTATCTATTTTGTCTTATGTTGGCTATTGCGAGTTCTATTTGTGTTTTATTATATTATTATATTCTGATATTCAGTATTCTTGGCCCTCTCTTTCTTGAGTGGACATTTTTAGCTTCTTAGGTTGGGAATTGGACCGATCACCAGTCGCACCAATCCCCTAGTAGGAATGATATCTTCAATCCCACAACACCCAGTGGCTGTTGATTTTCCTCTCCCTTCAGATAGTCAAGATCACAACTTCAGTTTCTTTTTAAAGAATGTATTTTCTTTTTCCAGTCTACAATCCCGTGCCGTATATATAATCTAATTCTTGGATGATTCTTTTATGTATTAGATTTGTTCAAGTACGATTACATATGCTACCTGTGTACTCATAATCCTGCACTCAGGCATACATGTGTATTCATAATCCTGCACACAGGCATACATGTGTGCTCATAATCCTGTAAATAGGCATATGTGTGTACGCAATACTCCTATACACATTCATACATGTGTATTCATAATCCTGTACACAGCCATACATGTGTACTCATAATCCTGTGTACGGCATACATGTGTACTCATAATCCTGCACACATGCATACACGTGTTTTCATAATCTTGTACACAGTCATATGTATGTAAGTCTAATCCTGTCCACGGCATACATGTGTATTCATAATCCTGTACACAGTCATATGTGTTGTGTGTAATTCTAATCCTGTACACGGCATACATATGTATTCATAATCCTATACACATTCATACATGTGTATTCATAATCATATACACAGACATATATGTGTACTCATAATCCTATACACAGGCATGCATGTTTTCCGTCATATTTCTGTACACAGGCCTACGTGTATACAATGATTTTGTACCCCGACACACATTTGTATTCATAATCCTGTACACAGGCATAAATGTGTATTCACAATCCTGTACACATGCATACATGTGTACTCATGATCTTGTACAAAGGCATACATGTGCATTCATAATCCTGTACACAGGAATACGTGTGTACTTATAATCCTATATACGAGCATTCATGTATGCTCATAATCCTGTACATAGGCATAAGTGTATACTCATAATCACGTACACAGGCATACATGTTTTGCTCCATCTTTTAATTTAGTTAGGAGAATATAGACGTCCAGCATTTACTAATTTACTACACCTGATCATGATGTTTATTATATATTCGATTATTTGCTTATACATGTTAGATTTGTCTATGTTACACGTATTTAGTAAATGTTTCTCATGATATTAGCTATGTTGGGTTTTAATGTTATTTCTTTTCGTGTTGTTTCCGGCTCTTTACAATCTATTAAAATCATGTTTTATTTTTATTATTATTATTATTATTATTATTATTATTATTATTATTTGTTTATATGTAGTATTTTGACCCAATTAAGAAAACGTTCCAAAATCAAACTTTTAAAAACTCTCACTATATAGCTACGCTCAGTACTGTCAAAGGCTTTGTTCCCTAACTTTTTTCCTTTACCTTTTATAAAATCGATATCTGTTTGTATTGTTAATATGTTATTTTGTATTGTTAATGTGTTAATTTTTACATTTTTGCCTTCCTCTCCATTACTCTGATTAAATTCATTATTTTACCAATGCATTTTTTTAAATTCTATTTGCAATTTTTTTTTTCTAATCACTGCGCAGTAGGGATATCTGTCTTCAAATTTTTTTAAATCTTGTAATTCCTGTTTCTCTCACAACCCTATGACAGTGTAATGCCCATTTTCCTTTGTAGTATAAACGTTACCAACTCAGAAGTTTATTTCTAACCAGCCGTTCAAAAACTAAGAAAGGAAAAAAAAGTAGGATACAAAATCTCATGGCTTTTAACATAAACTTAAGACAATTATTCTTTTATTTTAAAAGAAAATTTAAAAAATAGCATGCGCCTTGAATTTTAGCTGTCAAGGTCATCAGGCCGCAAAGGGCACAAATCATGGCTTAGCAAACACGGCACGTTCTTCTGTAAAAGGGAGGTAAATCTAGACATACTTAATCCCATAACCTTATTTATTTCTCTTGAGCGGTAATCGTCTAATATAGAAACAATAAGAGCAGCTAACATAGGAGTATACGAAATCAGAGCTTTATTAAGCAAACATAGGAGTATACGAAATCAGAGCTTTATTAAGCAAATCTTGCTGAAAAGTATGAATAACAATATTAACATCTAAGTATTTCCTTTATAATTTTTTTTTTAACAAAAAGACCAAAGCAATGTCAGTTCTTTCTCCTTTCTTATGTAGAAATTGGTACTTGAAGAAATGATTCCAGACAAGTCTATCAAGCTTATTAATTCATACAATGTATGCTTACTCTCAAGATTTTACATTCTCAACAAATTCTGAGAACTTAAAAGTAACAGAGACTTGTATGATGGTAAAACTAATTAAATATCGGCGATCAGTGATTAAGATTGACAATGTGCTCAAGGTCCCCATATTAATATGACATTTCAAATCCGAGGCGAGTATCACTGATCATTTCAAGGCCCTAAACCCTGTTTGTTTGTTTCTTTTATTACTTTTCTTGCCACCTCAAGCTGGATATTTCATATCATTATATTTCATATCCTTTTATGATTTATTCTTATAGAAGAACGACGTTTCTATTCCTTTTCTGTTTCGAGTTTATGCTTCTAATGTTTCTTTGTTCTACCATCCAAAGAACAATACATATTGATGTTTCGTTGATTAACTGTCATCCGCGTATCAAGTTTTTATTGTATGTTTAAGGGAGTATATTGGCACGTACTCTGTCTAAACACCATCATCCTAGGGTGGTAAACAATCCATGTATTCTGTCTAAACACCATCATAGGGTGGTAAACAATCCATTTATTCTGTCTAAACAACATCCTAGGGTGGTAAACGACACCTATACTCTGTCTAAACACCATCCTAGGGTGGTAAACAATCCATGTACTCTGTCTAAACACCATCATAGGGTGGTAAACAATCCATTTATTCTGTCTAAACACCATCATAAGGTGGTAAACAATCCATGTATTACAACTATGCTTTACGCTACGGGATATTATTTTGACATGAATAGTGTGCAATCAAAAATGCCATTTGTTGGATTCAATACCATCGATCGTACAAAACTCCTAGCATTAATAGATAGGCGAATTCATAAGGTCTGAGTCAAGGTTTTTCGGCGATCGGTCAAAGCCCTCTCAAAGCTGGTCATTTGTTCCTCTTAACTTTTTCGACACATTTCTTCGCTTCAACGGACATGAATGAATAAGCCGTTCATTCACAAATTTAGAAATCATGCAGGAAATTTTTTTATCATATCTAAGTAAAATCTCCGACATACAGGTACGTTCTTTCTATCTACCAACAACGTCTATGCGTTCAAATCTATTTTTGACTATTTGAATATGATCAACTGGTACTCACTGCAATGAATCCTAGATTTCTTTACCCATCATACAACATCGTACATGTAAATATCTCATCTAACGTGCGAAAATTAGTTTGACTTATAGGTTCAGTAACTTAATTTTTGGCGTTCTCTGACAAATTGCATACATATTGCTTCCTTTCTGCTCCTTACTCATTCATAAAGGAATACATTTATATTTATTATACACATAAGTGTGAAATATAGAGACTTAATGGCGAAATAACTTTCATATTTTTAAATCCCGATATTTTCACATGTGAAATAAATATCCGAATAATTTCACATTTTAAAAATATATCTTTATATTTTCACGTGTGGAAATATAAGAATTCCTATAATGCCATGCGACGCTTGATTGTGTGTGCCTACAAAAGTTGTACCTGCAACAACAAGAATGAGTACTTTGTGAGACAGAATAAATAAATAGAAATTGCCTTACATTACAGACATGGAAATTAATGTTTGATAAAGTAATTTCACTAGACGCAGCTCGCATCTCGCTAAAGTTATTTCCCCTTACTTCGTTGATAACAACGACAAACCCGGTGTGATGCATTGCTAAATCGGACTTGCATTATTTTAATTTAATGCGACAGATTAGGTCAACCCAGTCCTACCGCTTTCTTAAGACACCTACATTTATATGATCATGCTATAAAAGTGAGGCGAATTTACGTATACAAAGGGGGGGGGGGGTGAGCATGTGCCGAAGAGTGAGCTCAATCTTCTAAACTTCCATTCTGGAGCAAGTTTGGTATATAATAAAAAGAAGATTTTCTTTTCCTACGTTAATACCGGCTATATTTCATCTTGTGGTACAAAAACTACATTTCAATTCGTGGCTAAGCCACTCGTTTAAAAATTATGTAGGTGTTTGTTTGGGGGTTGGGGGTTGGGGGGGGTTGTGTTTTTTTTTTTTTATTGTTTGTTTGCTTGCGGGTTGTTTGGGGCTTTTTTGTTTGTTTTATTTTGTTTTTCTTGGTTATTTTATTTTGCATCACAAGATGAAATATATCAGGTATTAACGTAGGAAGAGAAAATATCTTCAAATATGCTCGTTGTCAACTATGCCCACATATGCATGTGATTCAATAATTTGTCTCCTCGGTGAAATTGCATGCCTATCACCTGGTGACATTTCCTTTTCGATTGATTTCTCATCGACATTTTTTGATTCTTAAGATGGTGTTACACTGACGCTATGTTCTGATTACAATATTACTAAGTAATATTTCGTCTGAAATAACTTTCACTACTGCCTTCTTTATATAGCGTTAAGTCGTTTTTTTTTTTCTTTTCACCATTATCATCGTGATCATCATCACATGCACCATCAGTATCAACATTAGCAGCAGCAGAAGTATGGATCTTGTCATCATTGTATTCGTCGTCTTTGTCATCATCATTATCATCATCATCATCATCATCATTAAACTTCTCCTGGTCCACCTGCATGTTGCAGTGGTCATTTACATGTAGCATTTATAGAAAACCAACAATTTAGCCCCATATAGCTGTTTTCCTTCATTCTTACTTTTTATAGAACAAATTTGTAACAAATGCTGATTTCTTATAAGTGTTTGTGCTAACGGAATAAATACTGAAATAACAAAAATGTGAGAAAGAACAGTGGACTTGTACATAGATCTATGCATAAATAAATTTCATTTTACCGGAAAAGCATTTAGCTAGCATGTGAAGTGTGCTGATATACGTAATAAAATCTGCCATATTTTTTATTTGGTACATACCATATGCGTTACAAATATATAGTGCACGCCTAATCGGAGGCATGCTGATGATCAAAGGGTTGTAATAAACAGCTAGTGAACAAGTAAATCAATTTTTTTTCATCAAAAATAGAAGTCGAGATGATTTGAAACTTTATCTAAAATATCGTATAACCAGGAAATAACACCTTCATCACATTGCTGGAGTAATAATATCGGTATTAAAATCTAGTGTTATGTTTACCGCATATTCTACAACAAATTTTGTTTGCAATAGTTCAATGCATGTATCAAGAAAAAAGCAATCACTAAAAATAATAGTAGTAATTTTAATGTTTGAATGAGTTCCATTTCATTTTCTGCTCTGTCTCGCTTTCACCTTAACATTTGCACAACTAACAAAATAACACAAAAATAAAATTAATAATCTTTGAGAAACGTATTGCAGAATTTCCATATACTAAATGAAAACTCTTTGAAATGCAAAGTTTATTATTTGTGATCTCTCTTGGACCAAAAGTTTCATTTCGTGACTATCATTTTGTTTTACTTAATCTCTTTCTGTGGCAGATGGTTGACGCATTTTATGCAACATTTTCCATGCAACACTGGTATCGAAGTGTTCACCCTGTCCATCTGGAACTTTCATCAAAGCAATGGAACACATCGATTACCGTACTTAAAGTTCGTATTTGCCAACCAGTCTTTGACAGCAGCGTCTCTGGATTTACGTTCAGAGGTGCGACAAATGAAATCTGGGAGACGAATCTCTTCTTCTTTGATTTTACTTAGATTTACAAGCGTGGTTTCCGCCCGTTTCCTAGCTTCATCTTGAAGATTACCTTTAACATCCTTATCATTGGTAGGAACAGCACACTCATTTTGAGCGTCAGCTTTCGATTCCTGGCCCTTCATGGTCACCTGTGTCCCGTCTACGTCCAATAGTTCGGGGTTGGTGGGAAGTTCACTTGTCACACTGACGTCATCCACCCAGCAGTGCGGACCACGCAACGGTTTTTTCATCTCCATAGGTTTGACTTCCGGTTCCTGTTCAGGCGGCGGAGGAGTGGGGTCCTCCTCTTTCTGATTTTTAGTCTTCCCTCCAGCGATGCCCTTCTTTCCCCCTTTCGCTGATCTGAAAAGAACAAAACTTATTGTACAAAAAGACTTTAACATGGTCACAAATAGCATTGTGATAGTATGACGGCCAGGTGAAGGAAATGCAGATTTTGAAAATACGGTAAAACAGTTTATCATGTAAACCTTCTGACATGATTTTAATGCGATGATGGACCTAAACAAATAAAGCCATAAGACTACTGCATGTTTATTTTCCCCTCATAATCAGCACAAGACAGTAACCGTATATTGTTATAAAAGAGTGTACTTTACTTTGTCTTTAAAAAAAAAGAACCAAATGTGAATTCCTTTTCTAAGTTCTGATTCATGCTTCTTTCAATAAGTATAATCTTGCGTACATTTGGCAAATTTGCACTCTGAAAATTAAACTTTTTGTTGGTATAGGCACTGCCATATTGCGCTTTCCATGAGGACAGGCAGTCATACGATGTAGAGATCTATAGTGGCTTTCCACGAGGACAGACAGTCATACGATGTAGAGATCTATAGTGGGCTTTCCATGAGGACAGGCAGTCATACGATGTAGAGATCTATAGTGGGGTTTCCACGAGGACAGGCAGTCATACGATGTAGAGATCTATAGTGGGCTTTCCATGGGGACAGGCAGTCATACGATGTAGAGATCTACAGTGGGCTTTCCACGAGGACAGACAGTCATACGATGTAGAGATCTATAGTGGGCTTTCCATGAGGACAGGCAGTCATACGATGTAGAGATCTATAGTGGGGTTTCCACGAGGACAGGCAGTCATACGATGTAGAGATCTATAGTGGGCTTTCCATGGGGACAGGCAGTCATACGATGTAGAGATCTACAGTGGGCTTTCCACGAGGACAGACAGTCATACGATGTAGAGATCTATAGTGGGCTTTCCACGAGGACAGGCAGTCATACGATGCAGAGATCTACAGTGGGCTTTCCACGAGGACAGGCAGTCATACAATGGAGAGATCTATAGTGGGATATTCATTACTGCAAATACTTAAAGAAATAGTTTTGAAAGTAACTCGTGCTACGAATCTAATCATGGACAAAATTCAACTGCACGATTTCGTAGAAGAAACAAATTCCTAAATATTCACTTGAGAGTCAGACCCATGCTTTGAACATGGTCTACTCGAGCGGTTGAGAGCAGGATTTATACAGTGGTTAGAATTCAACGTCAATACCAAGAAACATTACATATTGCAATAATGGGCTAAATGTTAAAATTTGTTTAAAATTATTCAAAATCTCAACAAGTATTATAAATCACAAGATCCGCATTGTTGTTATTTTCTTTCGTTTTTACTTGTGTAATCAGTCTGTATCATGTTAACCTCCAAGTAATATCCGACTGACCCGAAATGTCCAGCTTATCTCGTCAAACTCCAAGAATTGTTCAGTGGCTGGAAATGTACATTGTATCTTGTAAACCTCATATTTATGTTGCTGGAAATGTCTATTATTTACAGATCAATTATCGATCTGTTAGGGAATTGATTACATTTGGATGTATCACATGCGAATTTGCGGTAATAACAGACAATTCGATCAGAGATTGACGACTGCACTTGATACTGGAGTTGACTTTTGAAGTTATGTATTGAAGCACGTGCATAACATGCTGCAGTGTAGCCAGAACTGAATTACACTTGATAAGAATTATTCTAGCATCCATATCACAGAAACAGGAGAAGCAAGAAAGCAATCCATTTCATACATCGGGGATTCTTGCATTTTAAAACTAATGTTGTCAGTTTATTTACAAAATGATTTAATATCTTCTGTAACGTATTTGAAAACCATACTAATCGAATGCTTTCTTGTTAGAAACGCAAAATATGGAGTTCTAATATATTTCTTCAAATAACGTTTCTTTTATCAATGCAAGCTGCAAGAGATAATCTATCGTGGAATGTGTGTAAAACGATATTATAAAAAGATTATCATGTTGGATTTCACACTCTAGTTATGTAAATAAAATATGCTGTAAGAACATTACCATGCTACATTTCTCACTCTTGTTGTGTGTAAAGATACTATTGGAAGATTTCCATGTTGGATTTGTCACACTAATTGTATGAAAAGATACTATAGGAAGATTTACTTGTTGGATTTGTCACTCTAGTTGTGTTTAAAGATACTATAGAAAGATTTCCATGTTTGGATTTTTCAAACTAGTTGTGTGAAAAGATACTATAGGAAAACTTCCATGTTAGATTTGTTACACTAGATGTGTGAAAAGATAACCATGCTGGATTTGACACTCTAGTTGTCAACTGATGCTTATTTACTGTTTAAATTTATCAGTCAGCATTTTATAACTTAAATAAAATAAAAGGTGATGTAAATGAAATAATTAATCAAATTAAAAGTTGGTATTAAAACAGCATATGTTACCTTATATAAATTATTGTATCCAATACTTGCTAACGGAAGACTGGTGCAGGACTTCTGGTGATATTTTTATGATCGCCTCATCATATTTATGCGTTATCAGAGAATTCATTGTAAGCAAGACTAGGCAATGATACGGAATGTTTCATGGCAAATCCATCAGAAACGGGACCGAAATCACAGACCAGATTAGGGAATGAGACGGAATACTCCTTTCCGTATACATCACTAATGGGACCGAAATCGTTGGCACGACGGAACAATGAAAACACACAAAGTCATGTACCAAAGAGACAGAATTGGAGGCTTGACCGAACAATGAAAACACTCCATCCAAATGTTGTAGCAAGGAGCCGGAAATTGCTGGCCTAACTGAACAAAGAAACCACTTTATGCAAAATCCTGCACCAAGGAGACCGAATTGGAAGCTTGATTGAACAATCAAACACTCCATGCAAACTCCTGTACCACGGAGATCACAAAATAGTTTATGTCAACCCATCACAAAGGTAATAGGAACGTTAGGCCAAATTGGACAATGAGACAGAATACGCTGTGCTAGATCCATCACAACGGGGACTGAAATGTTAAGCCTTATCTGGAAGTGATACGGAATATTCCATGCCAAATACATCACAAGGGTGACCTAAGTTATAGGCCTTATAGAAGAATTTGAAGAATGATACTGAATAATCCAGTGTTCCAGTTAGGCTGATACAGAGGGACGCAACGCCTTGTCCTGTATATGTGTTCCGCTCCTATTTCTAGCCTCCTATTTGCGTCCCTAACTGATTTGTTATTTCCAGCCTAATCCTTTTTGTAGGTAACTGTATAATTTCTAGATTGGCAGTTTGACTCTGTACCGTATTACTCACATTGAACAATCTGGAATGAACCTTAATATATACCAACATAGCACGCTTGGGTTTTTGATTTCCACAATATCGAGGACAAAATTGACTTCATTTACTGAGATTGGAATAAAAATAATGTTATTTGCAATATCTGATAGAGCTACTGGTTGTAGATGAGATATATAATCATATTGGATAATAATCTAGACTGGGATCCGGAAGCTATTGAATATGTAATTTCACTAGTAAAATTTGTTTATTGGTTCCATGTAACGTCTTTTCAATGCGTAAACTGAGTACCACTTTGCTAAATTCTCCCGATTTACACCTAAACCTCACCCAACACATATATGTAGACGTAAGAGTGGTCAGTTGTGTTGACACCATCAACATATAACTAATAGATGCATTGGTTTGAGTTACTGGCAGTTATTGTTTAAATGTAATTTACTATAAAGGCCATCATTATGAAACTCTCGCATTAGTTCATGATTGGACAGCTGGCCAGTATAGGTCATACTTGTTCATTCGACGGTAAACTGTTAAATTCATGGGTGCCCAGAATGTACCTGTCCGTGGCAAGAACTGTATGCAGACAACTAGTTTGAATTAAGTTGCACTTTTTTAACGTGTACGCTGCGTGTGTGATACATATTATTTAATATCTACTGCTGGGCGATATCATATTTTTCATCACGCAAAGCTGATTTTACTAATCTATCTAATAATTACTACCATAATTCGAATATTACTGGCAGGTGTGCTCTGTACACTCTGTACAGGTGTGCTCGGAAAACAGTTTGAAATTGTAATCAATGGCTGAACATTAGTTTTGTTGGCTTGTTTGAATGAGATCCAACCGATTGTTTAAAATTAACCGAACAAATAAAGTTTAATAGCCTAGACATTCCTTTTCTGAAAAGCAGAAGCAATTCAGTAGATAAAGCGTCGAACTTGAGTACCTGCCGAGGTCAGACCGGGTTGGGCTTAACTCCCATTTTCTCAGCTTTATATAGCCAATAATTTATTTAAAAAGAGGTTAATACAAAAATTCTTTACAAATATACATGCTCTAAGATCATGTCATTGTAAGTAAAAACTGAACCATGTGAATCGAGTCTTAAACTATTGTAGTTCCGAGATGATGTTATGTGTTTGTACAAGGTTATCCTTATTCTCATTTAAAGAAGAAACGACACACTGTTAAACTCTCTCTCTCTCTCTCTCTCTCTCTCTCTCTCTCTCCTTCTTCTTCTTGTTTGACTTTACTCCATTACTGCAGCTAAAATCGACCACGTTTTCGCTAATGACAGAAAACCTCTAACTTCTCTCATTCAGACTACCTAAAGGAATTATTAATTTCGCTTGACTTTCTTGCCAGTAAATACGATGATAAGATTGTTTAATGATGTAAATCTTCTCATGACTTCCAGTGAGTGCTATTTACTCTTCTAAACAATATAGTTCTGAACTTCGATCCCTCCCTGTCAAATACCTGTCTGAAGTAGAGGCGTTACAATCTGTGAACTATTTGTACACGCTGATCTCCTCACAAGCAAGATAGTGACATAAACATCGCGGGATCGTTAAAACAGTATTGATCTCTTTCATGAGGCGCAAGTTAAATATTGCGATTTATCTGTCTGATATTTTTGACCGATTTAAATTTTCTTCGTATTGTCTACGTAGTACAGAGACACTGTTGGAAAATTTCATGCACATGTTTAAACAGTGCTCAACCCTAAGATGGTGGGGGAGGGGAAGGAGGTTGTTGAGGGAAAAGCTATCTAAAAGAAAGATCTTTTGAGACTGCTATTTTTATGGAAGCGTCGTCTTATCTCTCTGGTATTAAAGAGATGTCGTATTCGTCCAGTTAAATAAATGATGCTAATTATCAATAATAATAATAATAATAATAATAATAATAATAATATATTTTCAGCATATTCCTAGTGTATTACATTTCTTCCGCATAAGATGTCAAAAAAAACCCTGACAAAAGTGTAAACCTCAATACTCTTTCGACACGTCATAATCATGTTCCACCCTACGTACAAGGAAAATAATGAAATGGAAAAGAAAAATCAGTAGCTAATTAGTTTTAGACGTTCTCCTAAAAGCTCTCTCTCTCTCTCTCTCTCTCTCTCTCTCTCTCTGAGTTGAAAATGTACTTACTGAGAAATTTAGAATAATATGAACTTCGTTATAAGCGTCTCACCGATCGTTAATGAAACATTGCCCAATCATTCCTGGTTAACGACAAAAATATATACGTTGCACACTTCTCCTCCCACCCCCACCCCCACCCGAGAAAAAAGACATGCTAAACTGAGTTATCATCATTATCAGACAGTTCCAAATATTCAAGGACGTGACATCGTTGGCTGTAATATTCTGTTACATTTGCTTGAGAAAAAAAAAACAACAACTGAGCATAATTTTGCAAGAGGTTATATTTTTTTATACCTAAATACTCTGAGATATTTGACAGGTCAAACAATTCCAATTGCTTGTTTGTATACATTTATTTGGGGGGGGGGGGTTTCTCGTGACAACAAATTGCCGATATCACGGATCAATATCGTCGCAGCCATAATTCTTTTAGCGTATATATATATATATATATATATATATATATATATATATATATATATATATATATATATATACTATATATATATATATATATATATATATATATATATATTCTTCAAGGAAAGGAACAAGTTAAATCTATAAAACATACACTAATAACAAACCGAGAGTAATTCTTGACTCCTGCATGTTTTAATGACGGGAAAATATTCAAAGAATGAAAGTAGAAGAAAGAAGGAAAGAATAAGAAAAGAAGAGAAAAGGGTAGACGTGCTCACAAATACACAAACATAACATTTATAGATATTAAACAGGACGGAGAGGAACAAACGCACGCTTAAGGACAAGCATTGACTTTTTTTACAATCCTAACACAAATGTATCCATTTTTAAAATTCTGTAAGTATGATTTTAGAATCTGTAGTACTGTTGGGTTTGTTTAACCAACCCAATGACATAAAGTTTTATTACAAAATATAACTAGTGTCAAGTGAGGCAGATTTGGTTCTTAAACAGTCTGTTACAAGTTAACAGCTACAAGTTAACGATCTGTTACAAGTCAAGGAACTGTGTCACAAATTAACATTTTGTTAAATGTTAACTATTTAGTTACAAATTAACAGTTGTTACAAATTAATGATTTGTTAGAAGTTTGCAGTTCCTTAAAAGTTAATGATTTGTTACAAGTTAACAGTTGTTACAAGTTAACGATTTGTTACAAGTTAACGATTTGTTACCCTAGATTGAGGATACTGACAGACTTTATCTCATATCAGTCCACTTGTTGCAAATCTTTCTTGCATGATGAATGATACATGGCCTAGAAAACATTGTGACCAGAGTTAAATTTGTCAGGATTTGGCATGAAGCTAAGATTTCATGTACTGAAAAATGTTGTGAAATTTACTGTACAATTTTTAATGGCAAAACTAAAGTATATTGAAGTTGTGCGTCTTACATGGAGTGTTTTGTACTTGCTAAGAAATGATTTTTTTCTTTCTGGCATGAATTTGTTGTAAAACTGAGATTTCTTATAATGACGTTTAGACGTTTTTCTGTTCAAGTTTGAAAATGGCCAAATTCAAGTACATCAAAGTTACACTAAGTATTTGCACTTGTTAAGAAAAAAGATATTTTGGATTACCTGTTAGCTCTGTACCTCACGGTGGGCAACGGCGGAAACTGTCACCGCCACTACAGCATTTGGACGTGGAGAAGGTGCGATGTAGTAACAGCCAATGTTGTCAAGTTCATAACATTTTCAAAATCTAACGACCCTTTTCGGAGTCGACCTAGATCTCATTTAAAAGAGATAATACTCAAAGGATTGCCAAATTAAACGAAAACCAGATCCCTCAGGAGGTTTTGTTGGAAGTGTATTTTAAAATGGCTGTCTGTAAATCTCTGAATATATTTGACAGCTGATGTTATTCTCCCATTTTTACAGATTGAAACTGCATGAATATATAATCTTAGGTGGATGTTGTCTTTATATATAACGGAGTGAGAAGAGTCGTTGGGTGACCTAATAAAATCACACATGAATCAAGAATTATCTTGAAAGATTACACCTTTCCAAGGAGAAACCGGAACTTAAGTGACGACGACGGCGTTTTGTTTCGCTTCATATCATGAAAGAAGTATTAGCAAATGTTCATCTGAATGATTTTGAAGAGGACATGATCGACACTTATCCAACAGCATCTACCTCCTCCATCAGACCGAGAGAGGAAAGGGCAGCCAAGAAAGAAAGTCGTTCGGTAACCTCTGAAGATTATTTTCACAATCGAGCTACCCAAAAAGTAACTTACAGAAAATCTAGAACGACTGCTTACAAGTGCAAAGTGTACAAAGTCAGTTTTAAGACTTCAGTTCTCAAGTCCTAGCAGAGATAGCAGCTGCCGTCAATATGGACCTATATGAGTCGTTGTTGAAGGAATTGAAACGGCATTTCTAAGTTAAAGATCAAGCTCGTTGAGACTATCCATCACTCACAACAATATGAAATCTCATGTGTGGATCGAGTTGTATGGACATGAAGAATTAACTTCCTCCAAAATCGTGGAAGAATTCTTCAAGTTCAACATTCCAAGGATGAAGTTGGAAAGCTACTTTTCACACGACGCACGTTTCACTTCCAACGACGCACGTTTCACTTCCAAAGTTTCAGGGAATCACTTTCTCATTTTACCAAACGCAGTATCATCCCGATTAACGACCATGAAGACCAGATATGTTTAGCACGTGTCATCATTATGGCTCACACTTATGTAGAGAAAATAATAGAGCAGAATGGAAACACTAGTGGGAGAACATTAGCAAAATTGAACATAACCAAGCAACGAAGAGAAGTACGACTTTGTTTGGAAGAAGCATGCATTTTCAAAGACAGTGAATTGCAAAACCTTCAATATGTGCTGGCTCCTATCATACGATGAAAGTGTAAGCTCAAGTCGTTCGTGCAGATCTCGTCTTTCGAGGACGTACTTCTCCAGACAGAAACACATTCCTATTTATCATCACGAAGATCATTTCGATACCACTATCACACGACAACTCATAATGTGACCAAGGATTTAACAGTCTGGAGCACCCATATTCGTTGTGGAGAGAGATCTCCAGGCTGTTTAGCCTTCAGACCTTCCATTCCTGAAGAACAAGAAAGTGTCACGTTGTGTGAGAAAATTTGCTAACAATTCCTGCCTCATGTTTAAATATGTTTTCTGATAGAATTCGTAATTCAAAGTAATTTGGGTAATGTCAATAAGTGTTATATATTATTACGACTTAGACCGATTCTGAAACAAGAAAATTACCTGTCCGTGCCTTAGCCATTGCGTTACGGTTAAATTCACGGTTATTTCAAAGAGAACCACGTCACAGTGGTGAGAAACTCTGTTTGTTTTGCAATCAGCAGTGATGTCACTGGTCGGCGTAGGCTTAGAGACCGGAAACCCGACATAATAACGTATCAGAGCTACTACCCCAGACAGTTTTCAAAGAGACCACCGGAATCCAATCAGAGCTAAGATAGTCAAATTTTGGGCGGGTTTCTCACGCAGCCAGACATTATTCTGTTACATTCATTGTGAAAGAATCAGTGCACGTTTGGACGTGGAAAGAGTTGGGAAACACTAGACTGCTCCCCGAGAGCAAATTAGGCACTCGTAAAAGAGCGAGAAAGGAGTTCTAGGAACTTCAGACGAGATTTGGAACAAAGGCTTCTGAGGTAAAATATCTTCGCCCGAATGTCTCACTTTCCTAACTAGGTGTCGTAAGATTTATACGTTATTATGTGCATTTAATTTAGTAGAAATTTAATCCCCTATGTATAGCTGAACTATCAAACATGTCGTAATGTAGCTTATAGCAAATTAGTAATATTCAAGATTAATGTATGTAGTTGTTAAGATAAAATCGTTGTGGGTAGTGTAATCTGCTAAGATGTTGCATCGTAGTGCAGAACTGAATTTAATAGTGAGTAGTGTTAAAACTTGTACTTGTTTGCATTTGAATACAGTTGTGGATTGTTGGGAGTTAGGCGTTGTTGGCCTTATGCACGTATAATTAGGTATTTTATATTTGCGTGTGTCTTACATAAATTGTAAGTAGGAAATGCGTCGGAATATTGTTGATGTTGATAGTTTACTCTATAGTGAATTCGGGGTATGCGTGTATGTATCAGAAGTTTTGATATTATTGTTGCTGTTATAGCCTTTATTATAGAACAAGTGTGTGTGGAATATTTAGATGTGAGTGTATGAGTTGACCTAATGATTTAATTGCCATTATGCCGACAAAAGGCCTGTGAGAGTGTGTTAATTCTCCTGTGTTTGAACAAGGTGACCAAATTGCACGTCCCTTCTAATTTACAGGAAGCTTTCCGGGTGGGATAGGACGCCACCCGAAGATTAAAGAAAAGAGAAGACGTGGAGGCCAGGAGAATAGGCAGTAGTGCGAATGCGCAGGGCAGCAGACGGAAACAAGCGTACCGGAAGTACCGACAAGGAGGGCCGGGAGAATGGAAACAAGGGTACCGGAAGTACCGAGAAAGGAATACAAGGCGGAAGTTACGGATGAGTAACACAGAAGGGACACGGGAAGGAAACCTTACACTTTTAATTTTGAGTGATGAAATAACTGGCAATTTAAATAGGTTTTGCATTGATTGGAAGCAACTGCATTGAAAAATTGTCCTGTAATTGTGAATACCGTGAAATAGTTTATTAAATTGTTATACCTTTCACCTTATTATTTTTATATTTTATACACCTAGACCGTCGGCCTTGCTGACTGGGGGCTCTGAGCTATTTTATCTTTTAATTGTCAGTCCTTCTCCGGGGTTAGTAATAATTCCGTAGGGGGCACGTGACAGAAAGAATTCAATGTTCTTCTTGCAAGCGAACATTTGTCAGTTTAGCATGTTACGAAGGACATTGCATGAAACAATTCCAATAACAAAAAAAAGGGCTTGCGAATGACTGACAGAGTATTACACTAGTGTGTAGTATGCTCGTAATAATAACATAAGTTTGTGCAAGAAAGAAACAAAATGTCATTTTGGTGACCAAGTTGGGTCATCAATGCTAGATTCAAAGATATGACAACAAGCCCGATGACTTATTGAATAACGAACATAACAAGAAAATAGACTACGACCTTCGTTTGAATTGTATCCTCATTTACTTTGATATTCTCAAAGATACTGAAATTCACATTTCTAATGTTTGTGTTGCTGATTGCGCTTGTAACTAATGCATTCAAGAACATTTATTTTGTCATCATAGGGATTGTGGTGTGATTTGATGTGGACGTGAACAGATGTTAATTGTACTGTTACTACTCTTTCTGATTTTGCTGAGTGGCAGTTGGGCCCCACCGACGACACTTGGAGCTATGAGAAGATACCATCTTTACGAAAACTGTCATTGATACGCTACAGTAATTCCTCACAATTTATCGGGATAGGACGAATAGTTATTCTTGAAATATTATACAGATCAAAGAACCAAATTTCCAGCAGTTTGCATGAACGGAGTGAAAATTATTTACATGCAAACAGGAAAAGTATATTTTAAAGATTTCATCAGTTATTTGGCTATCTCTATTAATGCCTAAAACATTTAGAATGATAGAAATGGCTGAAAGTTATTTTCCACACTTTTCAATACCGAAACAAATCAACACTTCGTGCTCCCACATATGCCTAAAATTGTTGACTACGACCCTGGCGGTATGTGAAAAGAACAACGAAAAGCTTTTGCGATGTATATTTAAATTGCATTGTTTGTTGGTTAATTTGTTGTTTTGTTTTTTTTTTTATTTTAAAAAAGTTATTTTATTAATTAGTGTGGGTTATGTAAAGCTGTATGCTGTAGCTGACCTTGTCCAAAGTAAATTGCATTTTCTACATGACCTGAATCATTGACTTTTTTAAAATTATGTAAACAACTAATACATAGCTAACATTTTCTCTGTGAGTATTGGTTTCATAAAAGGATCATTGTTAATAGAAGTAAACATACTGTTTTTGGTCTGAATCAAGGGTATTGTGATTTCCATGTTCTTTATTATAGTTTTAGTAATAAACTTTCTTATTATAACCAAGATTTTATCTTGCAAACATTTTGAACCTTCCACAATGAAGTTTTCTATTAGGCAATGCGTATTTTATAGAAAATGCTAATTGTGACCTGAGGTCAGGTACAGGACTGTATAATATTTTACTAGAAAAATTATTTATTCGTGCTGTAAGATCTTGAGGCAGAATCATTGTTGTGTCCAGTATTTCATTAAGACTATTCCAGTCTTAATTTATTCAAATTATCTACTTTCGGGAAATACGAAGTGCTCAAAATTAACATTCTTGGAAAAAAAGAGACTTGGATTTATAGCGAAATTTCAATAAAGATATATTCTTCAATTGTATTATCGTGATCACACAAAAGACTGTTGGCACATCCCACGACACGGGCCACCATAGGCACATCAACACTTTCAATGTTGGTTTTATTTAGAATGCCACTTAAATTTGTTCAGAACCTTAATCATTAGGACTTGTGTTCGTAATTCTACGATTATTTGGGATATAATTCGCAATAGCGTAAGAATGAATGTTATGTGTGCAACGTGTACGACAGTGCTTATAAATACAATCGACGTACGTGTTACACTTACCATCGGACGAATGTTTCCAGAAGTCAAACTAAAGTAACTTGATTGATTAACTTTGGCAAGATAATTTAGCCTGATGTATCTTGTATAAGCCTCGTACAATCCAGGTTGCAAATGTCAGCTTTGTGTCACGTACGTATTTTCGAAATTGGCTTTGGTAGTTTCTTCGACTTCTAAAACAAGTTCATACTATCGCGAACTTTCAAAGTCACCTTGAAACAAAGTGGTAAAAGTACGATAGCGAATAGACAAAGGTTCCTAATTTATTAACTTCCAAAAACAAAAGAAAATAGACACATATATTTCCTCACCACGGAAATATCGAAACGAAAGCCAATGTAGCAGAAGTTTTTCAAAGAACTTTAAAAGAACGTATGTGGAAATATTGTACACATCATTGTAATTGAAGAGCATAATAGTCAGCCAGCAGCATGGACGCTCTCTCTCTCTCTCTCTCTCTCTCTCTCTCTCTCTCTCTCTCTCTCTCTCTCCCAATCTTTGGATTTGGCATAACAACTGTATCCAAAGTTTAATATAAAAGCAGAAGAAAAAAAATAATTTTCTTAACAGATACAAACCATTTCATGTCCAATGCACAATGTGATGTGCCTCAGTTGTGCCAGTTTTAAACTTGACGGGAAAGATGTCACAACGTTACTATACAAGAGAATGAAATCTTAGTTAAAAAATACAAAACACTCGGTGTGAGATGCATTACTTCTTTATACTTGGTTCTGCCGTTTTCAAACTAGAACATGAAAAGGTCAAAACTTATTGTACAAGAAATGTGAGCTTCATGTCAAAATATGGCGTAGCTTAACACTGTGACAAAGCTCTAGGCTCCAATGTCATACTTCATTCATCGTACGATAAATTAAAGCACATTTTCAACAAGTGAACTGATCTTGAATAAAGTCTATCAGTGTCCTATCTAGAGAAACAAACCATTAACATGCTGCTTAAGAACCAAGTCTGCCTCACTTGACACTGGATATCTTTGGCAACAAAACCCTGTGGGCTGTTAAAAACAAATAAACAGTATTACAAATTCTAAAACCACACGTGGCTATAATACATGATTTACAAAAAAGGATGGATTTGTGTTAGGATTATAAATGCAAGTCAATGCCTATCCTTAAGTGTGTTTGTTATTCTCTCCGTCCTGTTTGATGTGCGTATTTATTTTTTTCTTTTTCTGCTATTTAATGTTTATATAAGGTAATTTTTGTGTATGTGTGTGAGCATTCCTACCATTTTTGTGTATGTGTGTGAGCATTCCTACCATTTTTGTGTATGTGTGTGTGAGCATTCCTACCATTCTCTCTTCTTTCACTTCATGTGTGATGGTGTATAAGTTTGTTTGTGTTTGGATTCTAAAATGAAGACAATGACTGTCTGTTCATTATTCACTGCATACTTCTGAGTTTATATTCCTACCCTTGTCTCTCTTTTAAACTCCATGCGTGATAGTATTGTTAGTGGTGTTGGGGTTATGAGGACAGTAGTGGTTGGTAATTTTGTTTAAAAGGGAATGACTGGGAAGTTATTGGAACATATGGGTTTCCCTTTGCTTCCAAGAGGATAATATGAAACTTATAGGGGGACACGGAAGTTAGTATTCTTTGTAATGGATTTAATTTCTATTTTGTACCTTTTCGTTTACGTCCTACCCAGTGTTGGTAGTAGATGAGTGTATGTTGATAACTCCAAACTGTGTGATGGATATTACGGGGGGGGAGGGGGTACTGGTCACCCCAAACGGCGTGGTGGATAGTCACTGTGGGGTTAATCAATAGTACATGACTGGGTGTTGGTCAATTACAGTGTACGTTAAACGTATGGATTGACGGCGTAATGTTAAATTCCCATTGGCTCCAGGGAGCCATTTTTTCCCCACAAGTCCAATATGGCCGCCTAATGTTACATTTCCCACATGTCCAGTAATGTTGTCATTCATATGTTAAATTCCCGTCACACCCCGGACATCCATTCAGCGTTAAATTCCCGTAACAAAAAGAAATAACACACACCCATAGCCTTAATTTTTCATTCCCGTTAGAAGCCATAATGTTCCATTGAAAGGTATATAAATGAAAACTGTATAACCTCAATTTTAAATTCATGTTCGAGGCCATAAGGTCCCATTTGAGGTCAATATATACAATGTGCTTTCTACAGATGACCCATGAACTTCAAATATTCAGTCGATATTTACGTATATAAACATTCATGTATTCACTGATGCATCAAAATTGAAATTTTATTTTGAAACACTCTTGTGGTGTACAAACCCCGAGAGCAAATATGGAGATACATACGGCGCAGTCTAGAGAGGTTTCTTTTGTTGATTTTGTATGTTAGATACAAGTCACGACATTCCAGCTTTTGTGACTTGTGTTGCTCTAAGCATTTAATCACCAAGTTATCAGCTAGTTTCATGTGTAGCACACAATGAAAGATTGCTTTAATTTCCCATGACTGCACTGGACTGAATACCAAGCTATAACTACTAGTATTTTATTTTAATAATCTTCAAAATCTAGGCCTAAATTCTGGTCTAACTTTGAATAGTAATGTAACCCTGTTATGACATGCAAAAAGTATCAGGTCTTTCAAAACCTTTCTTTCGTTATGTTTTCTTTTCAGTTTTATTGTAAATTTTTCAAATAAGGACGATTCACCCATTTTTGTCACATTCAGTGGCGTCAGTAGGGTTGGTGTCACCCAGTGCGGTAACAAAACTCATGGTGTCACCCCCATGGACCTCCTCCCTGCATAAAATTCAAAAATTTTATAGACAGTCATGTGCGGTAACTCATGGTGTCGCCCCCATGGACCTCCTTCCTGCACAAAAGTTAAAAAATTTTATAGACAGTCATTTTGGTGTTACCCCCTCTGATGGTATCACCCGGTGCGGTCCGCACCCCCACACCCCCCTAGTGACGCCATTGGTCACATTGATCTAAGATGCCTGTTTAAACAGATGATATAGTCTGAAGATAATATTTAATATATTTTTGTCTTAGTAAATATTTGAGTATCGGTGCATATATGTTCCTAAAGATAACAGAAACATTTTTACACAAAGCTACCTTTCTCCCCAAAACTTAAATGATCAAAAATGAATTAGAAATACTCTTCAAATGTGAATGAAGGAAATATTTACTATTAAACAACTACAAAATGGATAGAGGGTACCAGTTTATGCCCAAATATGGGAGATATAACTACTCTCTCTCTCTCTCTCTCTCTCTCTCTCTCTCTCTCTGCCATCATGTTCGGTAAAATTATCTCTTTCTCAGAAAGTTACATATACTAGTATATTTTTCCAGTTTTCCACTTATGAGTCGAAAATTTTCTCTTTGATACAGTTGACGATTTCTAACCTTGAACAAATATTGGCAACCTTATGCTAAGTGTATGTATGTATGTATGTATGTATGTATGTATGTATGTATGTATGTATGTATGTATGTATGTATGCCCTTTTCAACAGAGATTACATCAAGTTAATTAAACAAAACGAAACATCTCAATACCTGCAATCATATAAGTATGTAGTCAGAGCTAGTTTAGCATGGCAATGATCTTTAATCATTTGCTTGATGATGTAATGATACAACGACTGTCAGTCAGTGCGTCTGTGATGTTACATGATTAACATTAACTTTGAAATAGTAAAGGAAAGGAAACGGAAAACTTATATAAGTGGTAACAATATGTGTATTTCTTACTACATGACAAATGTATGAATGTATGTATGTATGTTTGTATGCATGTGTACGTGCTTGCGTGTGTCTATGTTTGACTGACTGACTAATTGACTTAATTATTTCTTCAGCAAAGAAACAGGTGTTGCTCCTGAGAAAGAATTCTGAAAACAAAAGTATTACCATCCACGATAAAAATTTAGAAATTTTGAGATGAAATACTGTAAACCGTTTTGGTCAGTTGAAGCTCGATTCTCTTTTGATAGCCACACTGGTAAAATTCAGAAGGATTCAACGCGGTACTCCACTTTAAATCCCGAATGCTTCCCGTTTTTCATAAATTTCACCATTCTTCCAGTCTAAAGTTGGGAATGAAGGAAATGATTGGTTATGTTTCCAACGGTGACAGCTTCAAATCTCGTGTTCATGCTTTCGACCGAAATTGCTTGACCCACGGATGCCGGTGATCAACATCGGATTAATTCGTACGCATGTGAAAAATGCCTGGGTTTCCCAGACCCGTTGAAAAATTACATGGCACATAATGTAATGAAACGTTGCTGTTCTCTGGTTTTGACGGAACCCAGCGATGTTTAGGACCAATATCTTTCAAGATTCGGTATTATTCTGATGGTTTGGCAGATACGGCTTTTTGCAGGTAACAGCGGCATTTGGAGCTTTAAAACATTTACCATCCGAACTGAGGGTTGATAGAACACCTGGGCTTATTGTCTTTGTTTTATCACTTGATACCTAAATCCATCATACCACCACCACCCACACATTGATAATACTATGTTAAATAATCGGTAAAGTAATTGGCTTAATTCGTACATCACCTTGTATTGTCCATCTATTTTCTTATTGTTGCTATGGAAAGTACATGCACGTTGACACATCCCGTTCTGTCATTCCGAAAGATGATAAGTTAGGATGGCCAATAACTTTCTGTCAATCGGTATCTTTTTTTAGGATTGAATATTATGTACAGTTCTTAAAATTGAAAGGAAACATAAACATAGAAACGTGATGGAATAAGATTTGAGAAAAAAGAAAGAAAACAAAAGTTCTTCTCATTAAGTGTTTTTTATTGTATTTTTCCTACTATAAAATCTGATTCTGCCAGACGAATCAATGTAATCGTGTAGCACATATTACTGGAGTAAAGAGTCAAAGTAGTCCTTACTTTTCCATATAAGTCGTGCAGGCTTAATACAACAGTACTCAAAGGATAATGAGATTGTTTGCACTTGATTACATACAATATGAATCACTAATTTCTTTTATTAACTGAGAACGAATTCAATATAAGTACGCGAAATATATGTCGCTAAAGAGTAGCTCTTGAATTCCAGGTAGTCAATTATGCACGCACGCCATGCCCTATAGGTCGTCATTGTTCATTTGCACGAAATGGCACTTCTTTGGAGATAATAAATATTTCATATGAGCGGCAACTATCAATAAAATATAGCTATTGATACAGTTTTGATTGCATCAAACTATGTTTGCAATATCAAGAATTCTGTATTAGTGCCAAGTTATAAAATCGATAGGATAGAGTAGTATGATAACAAAGGTTTTGTATTTGGATCGAAAGATAGTGGCCACGCGAACCTCATGTATATATTCGCACCGCACCTGCATATGTGCTTGTCACATCGACGGACGTGCATTGAGTAGTATGATAATAGCGGTTTTGTTGATTACTAATATAGGTTGAAGTCTTCGACCCCACACGAGTTTCCTCTTACAGGGGCGTCTGTGGGTAACGTTCACGCGTGGGCATGTGCACGTGATATCAGGACAAAGTCATGTAGGGGGTAGAAGGCTTTAACCTAGATCGGTAAAAGAAGTACAAAACAATATTATCATACTACTTAAAGTTTGCTGACTTCTTCACAATGGATAACAATTCAGTATGTTGTCCTGGTAATACTTTGATCTTGAGAGAGGAGGGTAAAATTATCAATCGCCTTTACTGAATATCATATGAAAAGAGACTGAAGCGAAGTCGAAACATTATAATATAACACATTATGTTCTCCAAATAAAATATTGACACGTGTTACTGCATGATATATTCCTACAATATGACATCCCACTTTATATACACATTTTATGTGAGTGTTCCAAAACTGATTTATTTCCACTTCGTAAAACAAACTATATAACTTATATATGTCATAAAACCGATGATACTGCGCTTTATAATCTTTTCATGTTCTAACAACACTGCTGGTGGCCCCACCGTTACATATTAGTATCTTTGGTTTTGTTATATACCCACCATTATATGACTCGTAATAAAGTCTACTTTTCCCAAGATTAACATGAAACCTTGTATCAGATGCGCATCTGATGCAGATTTGGGCCTCGCTGTCATGGATGACGTCATTTACCAATGGTCGCTTGAGGGCATTAAAGGGATGGAATCAAAGTAAAAGAACGACAACAACATACTTGTCTTCTTTTATTATCAAATAATTATTTAAGACATCTACGAGGTGTTGTGTGCGTGTGTTTTTAGATATTTTAACATAGCTTTAACAATTTTTCAGTCATATCACTACGATGTCTGCAGCGTGACAGTTTATAGTGATGTCTAACACTGGGGCATCATGCCGCAAACATGTAGCATGATGTCCCACCGAGTCACATTATCCTGACACCAGGCCGACCAGTCCTAACACTAACCTCTTAATGCTGAGCGTCAAGCGAGGCAGCTGTTAGTACCATTTTTTAAAGTCTTTGGTATGACTCGGCCGGGGTTCGAACCCGCGACCTCCCGCATCCGAGGCGGACGCTCTAACCACTAGGCCACCGGAGGTGTCTACAAGGAGTATTTGACAAATTTTGAATATCTTGTAATGACGTTTTTTTTTCTATTGTTTGTTTGGTTTTTGTTTGGTTTTTGTTGTTGTTGTTGTTGTTTTGGGGGGGGGTTGGGGTGTCTCTTTGAACTTTTCAATATATTTAATGCCAATCGATAGGCAAAATAACGTTCTTTAAAAGTGATCTACAGCAGGACGTGCATCACGCCGGATAGGCGCAGATATATGCTTGTAAGGTGACATGGGTAAATGAAGGTGACGTAAAATGTTCGACAAGGAGAACAATTCTGTTATTGTGTAAAGCGCATCTGTAAAACCCGGAATGGGTGCTCTTAGAAAACTCTCCCAATGATATCAAGGCCGACTTGGAAAAAGTTCACAGATACAGTTCTGTCAGATCCTGAGGTGATTTCATCGTTTTAAAAATGGGTCCTCCTTTGTTGACGGCTGATCAAAATTATGCTCGGGTTGAAATCGCATAACATCTTACTCGCCAAATACGAAACTAGTGACCAGAGACCCTTGATTGAAATTGTCGCACATGGATTTACTGGTTTTAATCCCAATTCAAGAGAAAATAATAAAGTTTGGATTGGAGAAAGAAACCACATATCGCTCTACGTCGTCAGATTATCAAGAGAGTTTTATATGCGTTACTTTTCGATGCCTGTGCCTCGCTCTGCTAATAGTAATGGACACATTTATGCCTCCAACGTGTTGCCAAATACTCGTCCGCGCACAGGCACCAGAGGTATCTACTCACTAAACGCACCGGAGCATAAATCCGCCGTCATGACAAACTTCCTGAGGGATCACGTGATCAAAACTTTGCCACATTCTTCGTGCAGCCTTGGACCGATTCTCAAAGATTCTCTGCGGGGCAGACGATTTGAAAGCTACCGTGCAGTTGGAAGTGCAGTTTTCCATTGTATGCACATCACACCAAAATAGAAATACAAAATGGCATTTATTACTAAGACGATCAGACTGAGAGAGTGTTTCCAGGTCCATGGGGAGTACTTTGAAAGGACGCACCGATGCATAATAAAGAACTTTGTTGCACAGCTCACTAATATTCAGAACTTTTTAAATACCCCTCGTAATAAACACATCAGTACAGTAACTTTGACCTTTGTTAGCGAAAGGACATAGAATCACGGTTGATCCTTTGGAGCCATCGAGATCAGAAGTCCTTGTGATATCAATTCCTGGTACGTGTATGTATTTTGACCCATTCTCAGAGAGCGGGTACCATTAATGTCGCGGAAATAATCAATATGCAAGCACTTTTCACTTTCTTAGATTGTAATAACATCTTTCATAGCTTGTACACTTCTAAATCAAAAGCATTTTTAGCAGATCCTTTGTTTCTTGAAATAGCAGTAAGCTTGAATAAGTGACAATTTGAAATGTTCCTTACCATCGTCCAATTAAACTTTAGTTTTCTTTAAATTTTTCACCATTAAATCATTTTGCAAAAGTTGGTATGATTTAAAATATTACTAAAATTCATAAGAGATCTTCAACTTGAAGACGATTTCAAATTCATAAATCTTCGTGTCAAAATTATTGTGAAATAAGTGATTGTTGCCGGAACTAATGAAAGATTCATTACTTTTCAATTAGGATGGAGAATGTGTTTAACTAAGAGCCAAAAATATTAAATCGCGGAGGACTTCCCTCACTGAACACCAAAAAATGGCCACATGAATTAAAACTGTTATGATCATATGTCGTCATAAATCGTTTCAAATGGGTAAGTACAAGAAGACAAAAATGTTCCTTAATTGTACAGTGATCACACTATAAATTTGCTGGTTTTTAGAGTGTGGTGTGCACAGATAATTTTCACCAGCTTCGGGATATCTCTGTATTTCAAATTTGAACAGACCATTTTTTCAGTATGCAGTTCGTTTCAACATCGATTCTATAGTACATGCGATGCTAGCTTTCTTTTGCGCATGTCTATTTCTGCAAATGGACAGGATAACTATTTTTATTTGAATTTATGAGACTCTCTGGAATAACTAGGTACGTATAATCTTCTTTAATATTCTCTTCTTTATGGTTCCTTCTGTTTTTTGTTGATGGTTTTTTGGTTGTCGTTTTGGGATTTTTTTTATTTTTATTTTTATTTTTTCTATTATTTTTTTTGGGGGGGGGGTGTCGAATTGAATGGATGTTGCATTGTTATTTTGTTTTAATGTGCAAAAGCACTATGGAACGAGGTTCTATCGGTCAGCAAGATCATGTGAATAACATAACACTGAATGTAGCGCTTACGAAAATTTCATGGTTTATTCAGTGTAATTATAGCAATATAAACTATTATAATGTCTTTAAATTTATTACTTATTGATGGCATGTAAAAATAAACACGCATTTCTGTTACTAGAGTTACATTTTAAATACAGTCTTCTTTAAGTGTTGAATTACTGACGAAAATATCTCGTATACAAAAAGTGCAATATTTGTCATTTCAACTAAACAATACTTTGAAATTAAAATATTACGATCTCTTTATATAAATCCGTCCTTGATTCAGAAAAGAACATAACTTTCCTTAATTAATTAATGTATATGCAAACAACACTATGTTTAAGTTAATGAGAATACATAACGTTACAGGTAATAAAAGTAACGAATATATTTTATGTAAACTCAAACGAATTACAGGTAATAAAAGTAACGATAATATGTTATGTAAACTCAAACGAGTTACAGGTAATAGAAGTAATGGATATATGTTATGTATATTTGGAAAGTTACAGTACGTGCAATTAATCTTGAAGCTAACACTGAAATAATCAATAGTGACCATGCAAGACTTAACTCCAGAGACCAACAAATGTTTATTAACAGACAAATTGACTTTTTATAATGATGATTCTGTGATTTTAAAATGAAAGGGGGGGGGGGGTACATGCCGAAACAGGCATTGAGAAGCACCATTTGACTTCTTACTTGTTCCTATTTCCGAAGTAGCTTTGTGCCGTAATGGATATTTCATGTTAAAGGTGTGCTATTGTTCAATTATATAATGCTAATTATAGAGTTTGAAGTGAAAATTATTTATGTTTATTAAAGATGAATGTAAAAGTCAGTTTGCAAGTTTCTCACAAGTTTGGACTGAGTCAGGTAAACTTGTGTTCAATAAGGATATTTTATTTAAGATGCAAAATATTTGGTGCTTCTCTTTGAATTCCTTCATTTCAATATTAGACTATCATTTGCATGGCCGAAATTCAATATTATTTGATGCGTATTTTCCTTTACAATTTATGTACCAACTAAAGTTAAATATTCGTTTCATTTCAATTGCTGACAAAACAGGGTAATAGTGAGATACGCGTTTACACTGTGCAAAGAGTTTTTTTTTTTTTTGTTAACGTGTTGTTACGATTCTATGGTCTTAAATTAAATAACAGAAAAGCGTGAATACCATCAAGTTTTGTAAATTTCAACAAATAATTTATTTCCCCAGAAGAAAAAGTGAAATTTACAAATAACTTACAGTATTGTGAATTTAATTACAAATAGTCCTAACAGTTCTATCACAAGTCCAAATGTATGAAGTTCCAGTTTAATTCCATTAGTGTTCCGAATAAATTCCTATACTGAATGAGCTGATGTGTCAGTAGTCTCGAATGTGCTAATGTGCCAATGGCCCTGAATGTGGGGATGTATTAACAGTCTTTTTATGTATTACAGTAATATAATAAAAAATGTCCTTGACTGAATTCACTATACTTGCAATTTAATGATTTAGTCCAAGAGGTATTAATGAGCACTTTCTAATTCCAGTGAATGATTTGGATAAATATATCCACCGGAATTAAAAACTGAACACAACAATTAAATTGACTTCATTTCGGATGTTACCGTAGTAATGAATGCTTTCTGAAGTAAACAACATAAATACAAAAAGCTAAGACAAAAGTTTCCTTACTAAAACATTCAAAGTTGTCAACAATTTTAGCAATTTCCATGGGGAAAATTGATGTCCTACACTCAGATTGAATTGAACGTATTTACCTCCATTAATAATGATCTTAATATTTAATTTATAACCATAGAGAAATATTAGCTATGTATTATGTTATTTACAAAATAATTTCACTAGTTGGGTAGATCTTTAATTTGATTTTGGACTAAGGTCAATTACACAATACAGATATACATAACATATAATCATTCAGAAAAGCCAACAAACAGTACAAAATCCCTTCGATCATTTTTGACGTTTTGCTACTCTTTGCGTGATTTTTGTCGAAATATACGACTATGTAAAAGTATACATAATAAATGCTTCATCATTATAGCATCTCAAATGTATACAGGTTAATTGATGGCAAGCGTTTGCAAAAATAAATAAAGCAAGTTCATAGCAATATCTATATTCAACTGCAACAATATGCCATGGGAAAGCTACAAGGTGGTTTGTAGATATTTCAAACTGATCGAATCAAATTCTGGAACGGCAAAGGTCATCCAGCAGGTAACGTACACTTCCCACTGATTAATTTGCATTTGGCTGCCTGCAATCAATGAATATTTCATTGATGATGGAATCCTTTCGGACTTTTAAACTTTGAAGAGCAACAAATTCCTTTTAATATGACAAAACATTTTAATGGCAATGTTCATTTTGTTAATTTCTGAGGATGTCATGGGTTATATACCCATTTTAATATCACAGCTTTCATCATAAGCGTCGATAACATTGACTGCCCTGATTCTCTTTCAGCTGCATCAGCAAAGATGGCATCGCTAAACAAATGGAATGATTTATGCCAATAGGTCGCTACATTTATTTAGTCAAATACACGTGGCAATCCGAATTAAACTGCTTGAAAAGAAGAAACGGGACTCCTATCTACTAGCATTTATCTCCATTTGATTTGAAAATTAAAGGGTGTCCGTATCGTACAAAATTTCAAGCCAGAAAACACATGCATTTGTTGGTATATAATACGCTTAACCCCATGGTACAGAAAATATCGTGGGAACCTTCCCTGTTCAATAGATATTCTATTATAATGATATTTCAAGAGCTGTCGCTTTAATCAAGCTGTGAGGGTACAATAAACTTACTCACACAGGCAGTCCCGACACGTCGTTATCAGCTCGGTTCCTAAACCGACTATTCTCCCCTGTACTGACTCCTTATCATACGGATTAAAAATGGATTTGGCGCTAAAGCAGCGGATTATCTCGAGACTTGTATCGAGTGTGTGTTTTGTCTGCAACTGTAGCGGGAGCCAGTGTCTGTTAACGTAAACACTGTTGTCGAAGTCCCCAAGTACATATCTTTACAAGCAATATTGCATAACCGTGTCAACGAATAAAAATTACAACAAAAAAAAAATACTTCTCTTATAGTTGCGACTAAAAGTGAATAATGGTTGGCAAATATTCTAACATAAGCGTTCCTTTATCTTGATGGAATAATACAATGATGACCAAAGGCGGGTCAACAGCGTGTTTAAGGAAGGAGTCCGTCGAATCTTCCTGTTCAGTGAAAATAATACTCTTCAGATGAGATAGTATCCAATTTAAACAATACATCATCCCATTTTCATAATCTGCCTTCTAATCCATACATTTCAAGCTGAACGGTGCTTAATTCCACCACAATGAGCATCGTCACTAACCTTGCCAGTTGAGATTACAGACACTAGTTGTCCAAACAGTGATGTGACCATTAATATGGTCGAATTTGGATTCATGTCCGGCTGCTATTCACTCTCTTCTTACCGCTCTGTGTGTGTGCGTGGGTGTGTGTGACAGAGAGACAGACAGACAGAGGGAGACAGAGAGTGGTTTGAATCGCATGTCTCTACATCTTGAAAACAGAAGTCAAAGGATTTCAGTTTGGGGATAATTCTAACTTTCTACAGTGGGAGGAAGATGGAACATAATGAGTTCAGCTCTAGAGATGAAAATTTGCAAACGTTGAAATGTACGGACACCAACAAATAAGTCACACAGTAAACTAATAAGATAACATATGGTGCTTCATGGTTTGCGACTTGGTTTATATTTAACTTTGTTTTCACACCTTTGATAAATGTATATCTTGTTCTATACGAAACATGACATACATAGATTTTCTTAAATATATGCAGCCCATGTTTCCCCTATAACACATACACAACCCGTGTTTTATCCATCAAACTGCCACGTGTAAAGCTGACCAAAGTGATCTCACGGTTACACTGCCGCGTGTCAGGCTGACCAAGGTGATGTCACCATTACTATGACCATGAGAACATTTATCAGGGTTTATTCTACTTACGATTTTGGTAAAGTCGTGTACTTGTATGTGCATATTGCATACTTCTGAAAACGAATATATCGTCAATGCTAATTGTGCAAAATATATATTACATCTATACTCAGTATCCCACACGACAAGGACATGATAAATGTTCTGATAAAATGTCCCAACTAACCACAAAAGAGAGAGAGAGAGAGAGAGAGAGAGAGAGAGACTTACTTTACACGTCCGCTTTTGGGTCGTGATTTGCCAGATTTTGGATTTTCAAGTGATTTTTTTTCCGGAGATTTCGGGGGACTCTCTGGCTTTGAGTCCTCGGGTGGAGGTCGTTGTCCTTGTTCTGATGCTGCGTCCTCCACCTTTGTGACCTCTGACCCCGCCTCGGAGGGGCTGTCCTCTTCTAGCGATACTATGTAGACATTCGGAACTCTTTTGGTGTCTGGAGGCATCAGTCTCGTTGTGGGTCTGGCATGACCTGATACCACCTCATGATTGACCCTTTGGTCAACTTTGTCCTCAACGTTCACAAAAGCATCACTTAGATCCAAACATTTTGTATCTGGGGTCTCGAAGGAATTAGTCTCAATGTCCTTAAAGTCATCTTTCCGCACGAACACGAAATTATCACACATCGATAAGGAAGACATAGACGTTGACCGAGAAGTAGCGTTTGATGGGACAATCCTGAATTCCTCACTACTTCGAGTTATTGCATCTCGGATTGCTGGAGGTACCGTTTTGCCTCTTTCATGATTGTATTTTATCACTGGTTCCGAGTATGGGCGGACTTGTTTAGAATTCAAAACTTGTTGATTGACTTTGTACAGAATACTTCCATCAACAATGGGTTTATTATAGCGATGTAGTGTGTACGAGTTACACTTTGACAGGAACGTGTCTGTTCTATCTGCCTCAAGCGAAAGTCCCAAATCCCACTGTAAGGGATGTGGAGAGTTAGCAAAAGCAACGTCAAACATTTGACGACTGTACTCTCTCAAAGATGCGCTGTCCAGTCTCTGTCTTGTCACGCTGTTCTGGGCATCCTTCACTTCTTTCCTGTGGCTCTGGGCAAAACGCACAGCATCCTGACGGCCACGAGGCATGGGGAAGCTATCCAGGTTCCTTTTCTGAAAAGGAGGAGCGGATTTGAGGTTAATTCTAGCGTTTCTGCGGTTTTGTGGTTTCCCCGTCAGGGCCCTTTCCCTCAACTTCATGGTGGTCACCCTGTTGTCCGCGGTTACAGGACGGCTGGGAAAAAACACAAACCCTAATCCCGGTGAGGGTCCCCATTTTAAAGAATCACTTTTCATATCTGTATTAGTGGGGCAACTTGCGCAAAGACATACATACTCACAGGCTTACACTAGCAGGTTTTTGTTTATGATAATCAAACCACGTCTTGAAATTAATAAACAGTCTGTATAAGCGCCTCTTTAATAAGCTGTACCCTTGTTTAGCCGGTTGTATTCATAAATAATCCAATAGCGATTAAAGACAGCGCGCATTATAATATTATACGCTCGATAAAAAAATATCGAAATAGTATTCCCAAAATGTATCCTTTAGTGCGCTTGTTATTCAATGGAGTTGCGATACTGACGTTATCTGAGTACCTGGGGAAGGCCACATATTGTATCTATCCAAATAGACATCGAACAATCCACGTATTACTAACTACCACTGGAAACGGAGTAACGATAGGATGCATAGAGAACAACAAGTCTGTGTCATTAGCTCTTGACTTTATCTTCTTGACTGGATCTTACTGACTATATAAGTCTTTGTAATAGTGTTCATTTTTCTGTATAGATCGCCATTATAGTTTGACCGATTAGTCTATTGACTGCATCAAGGCACTACAGTACTTTAACAGACACAACTTTGACAATCGTTACTAACTCTGCTGTAAACATATCGCAGTAAATAATGCGGGTCTTGCTAAGATATTCAGTACAAGCATTATAGACAGGTGAGATTTTGCGATCGACCGTAGGGATGTAATTGAGTGCACTATATACATTATAGAAGTCAGCTACTGGTGTTTCATGTACTGATACACACCAAAAGTACACTTGCGACTTTATCATGATGAAATGTAAATTTATAGATGTCCACCTACAGCAAACGCCTCCCTTCACCCACCGATGATCCTCAAATGCATTAATCAAGAAACCTTCTAGAATGAGTATTTTATTAATGCTTATCTATGTAACTCTCTATCTTCGTCTTTCTACGAATTCTTGTCACCAGGGATACTGGGGTCAATCATCACAGTCACGTTTCGAGTTATATACAAGAAATCTGCACATAAACAACATCTCTTTGAAATTCGTTCAATATGTCCTTCACCCCACCCCGATCATGTCCGGAGTCCGTTATATGCATTCGTTTATATTCAAAACATGTTAAATGTATCCAATCCACCCCGACAAAATAGATTAAAGTTTAGTGTTATAATTATTTACTCACCCCACCCTGACAAAAAGATTAAAGTTTAGTGTTTCAATCATTTACCAACCCCACTCCAACAAAAAAAAAATAAAGTTTAAAGTTTATTGTTATTATCATTTACCCACCCCCACCCGATAAAAGATTAACGTTTAGTATTTTCATCATTTACTCACCCCATCACAACAAAAAGATTAGTTTATTGCTATAATCATTTACTAACCCCACTCCAACAAAAAAAATTAAAGTTTATTGTTATTATCATTTACCCACCCCCATTCGATAAAAGATTAACCTTTAGTGTTTTAATCATTTACTCACCCCATCCCAACAAAAAGATTAAAGTTTAGTGTTATAATCATTTACCCACCCCACCCCAACAAAAAGATTAAAGTTTAGTGTTATAATTATTTACCCACCTCAACACGAAAAAGCAAAAAAGCTTACTTCCTATTACCAGCTCTCTGAGCGAAATCACCCGTTACTTACCTTTACTTTAGTAGGTATTTGACTACTTTCAATATATTGTAACTGATTGGCTCGGGGGGAGGGGGAGGGTATTGGCTAACTTGTGTAAATGTAATAATATATTTAAATAAATGCTCAGTCAGGACCGTTTTAATTTTGACAATGAAATTGTGATAAGATGCTTAATAAAAGAAATATGACTAAAACATGAATGTATGTGTTTGATTACGTGTAACATATGCAATACACAAATGCAATAATATGCTGGCCTTCATAACCTTAACGTAATTATTCAGCAAGAAATGGACGACCCACGGAGTAAGTATTTTGAAAGTTAGCCCTAATTTCTTAGTGTGGCGGGAGATAGCTGCTTATTTATGTGACACAACATTACTTCCATATTAAGCTTGAATGAACAGCAGTGAACTGAATTTGTTTGAATTGAATTAATTCCTATTGTTGCACTATATATATGTAATTCCAGTCTGTTTCTGAGAATAAAGAAATTAAAATTCGTTGACTTGTCTTATTTTTTTTTAAGAATCTATGAGCTTCTAATTGTCATTCAATAAAGTTATAACTACTTCAATGCAGTGTTCTTTTTATTTGGTGGAGAGATGTTAATAGAGACGTTAATGTTGACAGCTATCTGCCGAATTTCGAACTGCGCTCCTATTTATACTCTTCGGAAAATAGTCATGTGACGTAATTTTAACCAGTCATTGCTTGTCCGGGATGCCGAACAGGTCTGATGGTGCCGAACAGATACTCTGCAACCAGCGACACAAACTGAGGGTTAATTACAATTTCACTATCATCACTTGTCCGTTTACACTCTGTCATTAGCAAATATATAAACATTACGTATTATATCGTGTCCGTCAAACGTCAGCGTACTTTAAGTTGTAACCAAGACTGTTAAGCTTGGGTGAAGAGTACACAACTACCAATGAACACTGATAACATTGAAAATACATTGACCAGCATAAAAGGAAGAATACACTATTAAATATTCAAAACATACTTAAACTTGTATGAAAGAAGGCCAGCATTTACAGTCAACAAGTGAAATGTAATCAAAAATGTGAACTTGACAAATTTACTGTGTGATCTAGTGTCGGCCATCTTGCCTGCAGACGTATTTTCGTGATGTCAGCTGTTGGAGTCATTGAGCTTAGTGCTATTCAAATGATGATTTGGATGGGAATTTAAGTGTGATAAGCATATTTCTGGGTGTGAAAAATTCATATAAAATAAGATTCCAGAAGATTTTGTGAGTTTTTTACGATGTGCGAGGTTGAACTCAATGACATTTGTTACCACATGACCGGCGATCACACTTGACATACAGCATGAACGATTTAATACAAATATCATGGTAAGACTCGATCTATACATTTATAATGCATACAATGTTCAAATTCGTTCTTTCAGCTGTTTATATATATTAATTGACATGAACAACATGTTTAAATTACGACATAAAAAAACATCCTCCCCATCCATCATACTAAAGCTTTAGAGGCCTCAGGTCTATTACAATATGTATGCATGTATGTATGTATGTATGTATGTATGTATGTATGTATGTATGTGTTTACGTATGTATGTATGTATGTATGGTAAATACTATGTTTCCATAGAGGAAATAACGGCTTAGCTCTGACCTGCTAGCCATTGATTGAGAGAATGATGGATTAATCCTGACCTGCATACCATTGCCCGCTCTTCCGATGATGGTTGGCGATATTGAGATGGAGTCTGTCTGCATAAGTACGAACGAACATCCGTATGTTCATGGGTAATGTCACATACATTTGGCTGAATGATAGAACTATGAGTTTAGGAGGTGAAGCTTGATAGAGTCATACCTGAAGTGACGCAACAGGAGGTGAAGCCAGGGTCAGGTCTGGCAGAGCCCATATTGCCCCCACCCCACCCCCCGCGAAAACCCAAACAAACAAATGAGTGCGGAATCACCGGTGCGTTTTCTCGAGTTAGTTTTCTCAGCAGTTAGATGGTTACTCTTATAAGCTGTAAATGTTTAAAATGCAAAGTTTCCACCAAGGGTTCCGTCCCATAGACCGCTTGCCTATTTGCTTACGTTCCGCCTAAGCTATATTCGTAGATCCTTTCCTACAATTGACAGTCATACCTAAAGTCTGACAGTCATACAGGCAGTGGAGGCTGATACGGTCATACCTAAAGTGCCGCTACAGGATGTGATGGCTGAAAGAGTCATATCTTCCAAACTATTGAAAGTGTTATCCTTTGTTTTATAACAGCGCGGGTGGGAGAGGAGGCGGAGAAGGGGGATAATAATGATTTCCAGAACTGTGACAGCATCTTCAGTCGTGGGCAGTTTCATCTAGAATAACTACGGAAGAAGAAAGGGCATACGAATCCATGAGCGTAAGCTAAAACTCGGATGTCCGAATAATTCGTTTGTGACATCTCTGCAGAAATGACATGCTGCATGATTCAAAGTGGCAAAAAATATTCTAGTTAAATGTCAACATTTATAATAATTTTAGATAATGATAAGGCAAAGTAAGTCGACTCCATAGATGAAAAGATTGTATATATATATAATATATATATGTATATATATATATATATATATATATATATATATATATATATATATATATATATATATATATATATATATATATATATATATATTTGCGCTTGTGTAAGTGTCAATGTCAACCTCTTTTCTCCATGCTTTGGTTGTTAACTAATATCGGTTTAGTCCGATAAATCCAGCAAACCTGTACTGATATTGATTGATGGTTTGAGGTATGATATCGCCTATTCTTTAAAATGTCAAATCCCATGCGGACAAGCTTGTTCGCATACATCGGTGTACATTTTAGACACCGGTATTTCTCGCGGCTCTTGAGTTACGGTCGACTGAAGGGTCCTTACAATATGTAGAAAATATTTAAGGCTCAAATCCTATGTTTGATGAGTTGTAAATAATGATCCCAGCCTGCTGTGGCCATTTCGAACTTCCTAGCTATGATGGACTACAACTTGGAATAGTCCTTGTCTTGGATCTCCCGATACAGCTTCTGAGTGCGTTGACGACTGAGAAGGATAAGAAGGATAATTGGTTTTTGTTGGGTTATCCATTTTGCGTTGACAAGTACATAGACAATTAAAGCACGGCTAAACTGTTACTCAGAAATATTATGTAAACATTGTATTTAATTCACTTGATGGAAAACATAGAAAAGTTTTAATTGTATTTGCCAATTTGTGGTTGAAGCTGAAGAAATTAACGTACATGGTAATATGATTGTTTCTCTTTTAATTATTTTTGCGTCAGTTTTAAGAACAAATTGGTTTTGAAACTGGACCTTGAAGAGTTATTTATAAGAGGTAGGTTTTAATATATAAATACACAACAACTGTCTTGAAACTAATATAGTTTTTATTAAAAGCATGAATAATTTAATATAATGAAACATAGCACTGATTAATTGGTAAGATGAATTATGAAGATAAAGTCTTCTACTCCAATCATAAGAGAAAATGACACAAATGCTAATATTTTGAACTCAAAACCCTATCAATATCTTCTTAATAAGACAAAACAGATCAATACTTTCGAAACTTGTCTGTGTTAAATTTTGAAATAAATTTATTTCAGATTCGTTATGATTTTGACAAATAAACTCCATGAATGTTTTGCTTATCAGTTGGATTACTATTAGAAACCATGTACGCAATTATGGGGGATAGTATGTGATAGAGGGTGCGCAATAGTGATCTAGGAGAATAACCATGAACTATGATCTTATGGGACTGTTTGGGAATTTAATATTAAGCATGACGCTATGGGGATCAATGGTAATTTAACATTAAAATATAACCCTATGCCCGAAGAGTCCATTGAAGATGCAACATTTAAAGTGTCTATAGGTAAAAAATAACGTGTTATTATGGACTTTATTTGGATTTAACATTGTGGAAGTCCATAAGTCAACACCTACCTTGACTGACCAAGACGTGTCATAACTCTCCAACACCTACATCGACAAAATACAAAATTGTAAACAGAAGTGTAGGAGGTTGGTTAGGTGGGGTTGAAGGTAAAATAATAGGTACAGTCATGAAGAGTATCACTCACTAATCATGTACATCCACAATCACTATGCGACATTTACTCCTTACAAAAACAGAGGAGGGAAAGTATGGATAATTAATGTTCCCTCATACACTTTTGGATTATCCAAAATGTCATGCTACAACAAAACCATCACACAAGTGGTATATGACCTATATTCCCTCATACACTTTTGGATTTTCCAAAATATCATGCTACAACAAAACCATCACACAAGTGGTATATGACCTATATTTGCTGATCTATATGACGTGCCAAGAAATAGATTCATTCAATTTTTCACAACCTAGTACCCTCTTCCCTTTCCAGATGAAGCATGTTAAATTAATAACAATCACAAACCAAAGGTTACTACCAAGTATTTTTTCCCGAACCAACACCTGAACACATATTAACTGAATCAATACTATTACGAATCTATGGTCTACAACTAAATGATAGAAAAGAGTGAGAAGCAACAAGATTCATGCAATTAAACAAGTAATTTATTTCCCTAGAATACAAAGTAAAAATGTAAAAATAACTCACGTATTGCAAATCAAATCCCAAATAATCATAGAATTACTAACACAAATCCTAATGACTAAAGTTCTGAATAAACTATTCCAAATAATAATAAAGGCTGAAGGTGTTGATGTGCCTGTAGTAGCCGGTAGTTTCTAATGTACTAATAACCTGAATTGTAATGATGTGCCAAAAGTAATTTGTTGAATCACAGTAATTTAATTTCAGGTTTCCTTGTTTGAATTCACTAAAATTCCTAGTTAATGTCTTTCCTATAATATTATAGAGCACTTTGTATTTCCAGAGAATAATAAATAATTTCACCCGAATCAAAATCTGAATTCAACAATATAAATGATTACTGCCCAGATGTTATCGCAGAAAAATAAATATTTTCCCAGCAAACAAGATCATATAAAAAATACTAAGACACTAAAGAATAAACCGGATGACAGCCAAAAGATCTTATCTAGAAAAACCTTAGTTACAATTAGAAGGTCTGTTACTAACATTATAATAAAAAATGTGGTAAACATCAGGTAGATCCGGCATTTAAATGGGAATTTAAATTGTTATGGACTCAGATTGAGACAAACATGTTGTTTACAAAACCAAAATCAATTACTCAGGTCAGGTAGAAATGAAATTGATGTTGGACAAGGTCAGCTATAAAATACATTTTTACATAACCTATGGCATGGAATAAATAAAAACTATCAAACAATAAAAATTAAATATATATAAAGATATATCTCCACAAGCAGCCTTTTCATTTTCAAAACTTAAAATTCGGCTCGGGCAAATTCAAGCTTAAGAGAGGCGGAGTGAGAAAATGAGAGAGGTAGTGTTCAGTTCGTAAAGCTTTATGTTCTGCAAGTTTTATACTCTACTATCTCTCCACAGTGTAAATATCAGCATCTTTTCTTGTGTTCATATGTACCACAGTTTCTTTCAACTTTCGATCCTTTATTTAATAATATTGTCCAAGTCTTTATTTTCCATTTTTAAGTCCATGTCAAGGCCAATCTCGTATTATCTTGCTCAGAAATTGTTTTAAAAATATTATATTGTTGTTTTATTAAACAATATGGGATCGGACATGAGTTGTCCAACTCATTTAGGTCCTTTTCCAAAATAAAAATTAATGATCTAAAAATGACATTTTATTTTTTTTAAATTTCAGATACATCCGAAAAAAAGGTTAAAAAAATATATAAAAAATTGTGTACTGTATATTAACGGAAATGAAAGATTTCAAATGAAAAGAGAATAAACGTATTGGAATGTAGTTAATTAAATAAGCAATTAATGAGAGAGAAAGAATACATTGTACTAGTTACAGTCACTTTTGCTCTTTTCGTTTATTTACAAATTTGTTACTTAAAATGTAACTGTAAATATTAAAAACGTCCAGTTTCGTGGGTATATTTCTGAACATTTAGAAGTATGCCAAAATTTGTTTCTTTTCTAAGTTTGATTTCACTTTTTTATACTAAATCCAGAGTTACACAACGTGTGTGCTAAAAGATTGGGCGAAAGATCTTTGGGTATTACGGAAAAATACAATAGAAATAACAGTGCTCAGCATCTTCAGTGTCATACGAATGGGAGAGTTAACTAAACTCATTCTGCAAAGATCGGATTTGAGGAGACTGCATAAGTGTCTACGTTTAGGATGAAGGATATCAGGTACCACTTGCCAATACCATAACACTGCGGTGGCCCTTTAGTTGAATTAGATATATGTATTTCACAATAGAAAGATTAGCAGCTTTCGAATATCTTCAGGAAAATCGTCCCAAAGACATGTTGTACACAGAACAAAGGTCGTCTGAGAAAAAAAATTAAGTCTAAAAGTGATAGGTTGCATGCTTTGATTGGTCATGGTTAACCTGCCGTTGTCCACTCAGATGATCACTGAGTCATTTCTTGAATCTACATCTAACCCCGGGCGTCTATCTATTGTCTTCGCTATCTTCAGAACAACACACTCCTCAGTTTAGGTTGCATCCGTTTTCAAGGACAACACGACTGCCACAGCGATGGAAATTTGGTGGCAACCCAGTGATTTCTTCAACTTTTTCATGATAAAGTAACAGGAAAACATTCAAAAATGAAAAGTGCACGTATTGATAGTTGAAAATTTTCAATACCTATCATTTTATACGAATTCTGTTCTTCTCATATCTAGCCGATGTTCGTCCACCATAACTTGCATTTGGGAAGTATCACTACGATTATTCGATTCGCAACGGAATGAGACAAGGATGTTCCGAATGAACTGACGATGTTGTAAGATTGGATACAGTCTACGCCACAATATATTCATGACATCACAATGTAGGGTCTCTGAATCTCCTAACACAGTCTGGTTCTTTTTTGCGTTTTTATTGTTTGGAGATCAATACGTGATAATAGATTGAAGTTAGGATCAGTAAACGTGCTCGTTTGTCAATGTGCAACGACAATATACTAAGATTTAGATTACCTCTGGGTCATAATAAGCGTTACGGCAAGAGTCAATTCTAAACGCGTATGAAAGATGACGATCGTACCACAACAAAGAACTTGAATTTGATTCATCAGCAGCCATCGGAATATCTACTTTGTTATTACCGCTAAGTCACGAAACGTGTTTTACTTTTACGTGTGAGTAACTGATTAATGTATAAGGAAGAATATGTGTTATCTTTGTGTGGATGATTCTAATAATTTGAGAGAATTATTCTAATAAAATGAGTGGATGATTCCAATAATTTGTGGAGATGATTCTAATGATTTTTGAGGATGATTTCAATGATGTGTGAGGATAATTATAATAATGCGTGAGGAGGATTTCAATAATGTGCGAGGATGATTCTAGTAGTTGTGATGATAATTCTAATAATTTGGTATGGATACCTCTAATAATTTGTGAGCATGATTCTTGTCATTTGTTAGTAGAGTGAGCATGCAGGCTGACTGACGTACTTATGTCCCGTATCTTTTTTACTTAGGTTTGCTTCTGGCAAAGAAGTTAAAGACGGAGGGTGTAGTTATATCTACTACCGTCACTGTCCTTGTATAGAAAAAGTTATGTGTTGTGAGGATGAACAAAAGTAGGTCTCACTGGAATATATTTTTAAGGAAGTTCAGAAAAATATGATGTCGTGGGAAAGGTATGATTGCACAAAATTGAAAATTCTTACCAAGAACTATGAAAACTATTACTTACTTTATTGCAAAGCGAATTTTCGAATATGTTACTCTTCTATTAAGTTAAATTCTTTACTTCTATAATACAAAAAAAAGACTTCCCACGTCTTATTTATTCATATAAAATACTAGATATTGCATATTACAATTGCTGCGGTAAACTATTTCTGGAAATATAATATTTAAGCCTCTCTTAGAGGACATTAATTAGTTTAATCAAAGAGAATGTCAAAATATTTTCCAATAGATAAAGTGGAGCCCATTATTTTAATATTTAACATTAAATTGGCAATAGCCAATGTTGTTTTATAAGTAAAAGAACTTTTATTTCATTTATAATGCAAAGCAAGGAGGGAAAACATAACAGACTAATTTTATACAATATTTTAATAATTTTATCATTCTAATGTTTTAATTTAAGCGATTATGTTTAAAGATGTTGATAAGTTAAAAGTAATGTGCTAGATATACTGTTGCAAACTTGGATATTACTATAGTTTGCGTTTCTTTTAAGTGAAGTATGTGGAAAATGAAGTAAAAACAATAAATGATGTTTCTTGAAGATCCTTTCACAAATCGACTTGTGCTAGTAGTGGGACTTTGAGGGAAGCAACAGCGCCACCTTGTGCGCAGTTTGATCCGCGTCTCTTTCTAAGACACGAGTGTTTTCGTCTCTTTTCTGGAAGAGTCGAGGACTATCCAAATATGCCGTGTTTATTGTCGGTAATGGTATGCGTAAATACGTGGCTACAACATGGCTTTCAAGACTGGACACTACAGAATAAATTGAATACTCATAAATTCAATGATCGTTTGTGTAGTCTCATTTGATTATGAAGTCTGGCTTGCCACTCACAAAGTTCCCAAATACAAATTAACATCTTCTATCTTCATTTTAATACTATTTGCTTTTGTTTTAGCAGACGATGAATTATCATCATTGTGAGCACCAGTTTAATTATGCTAAGAGCAAGTTTATCGAATGCAACTTGTTGGGACCGAGAAATGTATAATGACTTAATCAAATGAAGAACAAACGACGTTGTTTTGTCTACATAATCTACGATGGGCAGGTACGATAGGCAGGTACGATCGGCAATTTAAACCTACAACCAATATATTTTTTGTCGGTTGTTATTTTAAAAAAATATTATCACTAATAGAACACGAAAAGTACTGAATTTGTACTCACCAAACTAGTTAACGCAAATTATGAAGCTGAGATTGCGCGTGAGCGAGCTCGCGAGAGATTGCTTACCAGCAACTTTTAAAACTGCAACATATTTATCCATGGTCACAATCAGGGATTGCTCTGCTTAGGACTACAACACGATATGTAGACAAGAATCGATTGTGATAAGATTGATAGCGTTTCTTAATAGTTATTTTGGTCTGAAATAACAACATTGCTTTGAGTTCGAAATTCAATCAGTTCATAAATTGGTTCCGTCATTATTATTATACCAACTGTTCGTATTGGCTTGGAACTTTACGGCACACCAACACAAGTAGGTTATTTAGTGCCAAATCAACTGGGGAAAAGTGCCTTGACCAAGGACACACAATGGTAGCTGACACAGGCTGGTTCAATGGTAGGATTTGAACCCGCGTCCTTTATTGTCGTGATTCAAGCACGCTATCACAAAGCCACCACAGCTCCCCGAACTGGTTGCAAGAATTAATACTTGATTTGACAAAGAAGCTGCCTTGATCTCATGTTTTGAAGATTTTAAAAATTGGGACAGTATGGGATTTAGACAGCGTTATTTCCAAGGAAACTGTTATTTACAACTGTTACTTATCAAGATAAATCGTAATTTAAACGAGATAAGATACATACAGAAATGCAGAAGTCTAGATCATTAATTTCCTTCCACCGATCGGTTGAAACAAGCTTATTTTGTCATGTTGTGTTCCCCATATTTTCTCTCTCTCTCTCTCTCTCTCTCTCTCTCTCTCTCTCACACACACACACACACACACACACACACACACACTAATTCATGTACAGTCATTAAAATGCAGAAACACACATGCCGACACTTCTAGGTCTACATATTTCTGAATGCTAATCCGATCTTAGCCAGAAATAATAGAACTGAACCAAAATTCAATTTGTACGCTTGAACCCGTCATTTTGACGTGATCAATATATATTATTTTCCCACCGAAAATCATTTTTTAGTTTACGAATCCTTTCTATAGTCTAAAAAGTACTTGTCATCTTTTCTTATAACGTTGATGTTTGCTTCGAAAATATAAAACTATAAACACAGTGTAGCAAACAGGTTATGTGCTTTTAGTATCTGCGTCTGCATTTATAGCTTTTAGCGATTTTTTTTTATGGGGAGTCGGTGTTGGGAAAATATTTCTCAAACCAAGTAATTATCCAGTGATCGGAGCAGACGTCATTGTGTACAGTATTCACGAGACACCATCGTAGCATGGATCAATTTCCTGAAATGGAGCCTCCTTAATATCGTAACATAATTAATTCTCGGTATATTTTCAAGTACAAGAATTTAACAACTTGAGATAGGAATAATTCTGTATATGAGGACTTTATGTCGTGTTTGATAGTATGTGGCCAGAAAAAAAAAGAAAAAAACAACAAAAAAACAACAACAAAAAAAACACAGATCTACGGCTTAGATAAGCGTAATGATAAATCAAAGAAAGTGAAGCAAGAAAAACTACGCTGTTAAATTAGAGTCCATTGAATGCCTGCTTGTAAGCTGATTAGAGGAAACTTATTTGTGGTATTAACGCATTTTACAACCCTTCAGTTGACAAGAACTGTAGTCTTGTCCTTCAGTTGACATGGACTGTAGTCTTGAGGTCCTTGGAAATCTAGCCAGCTTCATTCATGGTTTGTTTAATTCTCCCAGTATTAAGATGATACAGGACTCGTGTTGTTTTCAAATAACAATGTTCAGGTGACAGCTTTTAGATACTGAAAAGTGCTCGTAATCAGAGTTAAATAATAGTAAAATATCATCAAACAGATGTATTTTATTTATACAAGATCTTGTTTTATGTTAGTCTCCATTTAAAGATGAATAGATATATAGACCTTTACGAATCAATGCTAGTGTGGCATGCTTTAATATAGCGAGTCACGCATTTAACCGACGCGATGCTCCTGAGCTGTATTTTGAGCTAGAAAACAAATGATTTGGGGCTTAACAATATCGCATTGAGAGATGACACGTAAAACAATGTTTTTGGCAATGAGCTCCTTCCCAGGCATTTAGAGTTTAGAGTGTTGGATTGACAAAAGATCCTTACGAAGTCGTTGCTTGTAAGTTACCCCACCCCAAATCCCATTAAGCGGAAACTGACAACGTCCTATTAACGTTCAAAACTGTGGAGTTTTGATAAAATCCTCACATCTTTGGGCATGCTCATCAATATTAATCGTTAGCAGGCAAAACTAATTAATTATAGTCATTTTATCTGAAAACAGAAAAGAGTGAAGTGCGATTCATTATAAATCTGTCGTCAGGTTATCATAGTGGCCACTGGTGGAAGCAAAAAGTCAGGCTTAGTGAGAAAAACCTGGGAAATTCTTGTTCTTTAAAAATTTTAACGTATGCGAGATATTAAGATGTAGAGCGCTCGCTTTTCGCCCCGCAACCGAATACTATATAAGGCACAGCTACCAAGCAGCTGTAGAAGAATGGGCAAAGCGCTTTCCGAGCGAGGGAAAACCACACAGAGACTTGTTTAGCAGGCATATTATAGCTGCCTAACTGATATTCGAGATCAACTCGCAAAAGACCATTTCTTGGAGCCCATCCAGGATGGAGACCAGATACTTGAAACTGAGCGATATCGCATTAGCATCTTGCAGGAAGCAAGAATCAGGATCGAATGGGAGGCTTTCTTGCATTCTGATATAAAGCAGAAGTATGTAAGTTTAGCTTTTGTGGGTCGCGACGAGTCAGAAACTACATGTGAAGACAAGAAGGCCCACTATAAAAATCAAAATCAAGCAACTCGAAACAGAAGGAATGATATTTATGGGATGAGACCAAATATTGAGCAAAAAATATACAGAAAGAGAAGACAAACGTTGCCAAAAACTTTACAAGCAACGGGATTCAAGGCGATTAGAAATCCAGTTCTAGAATTGTAATGATTGAGGTCATTAACAATATGAGTTTAGCAAGCCTGGAAACAAAGATGGTGGTCGATGGAGGACGATTGACGTCTGTAAAGGAGGCCTTTAGAATACAGATAAAACAAAACATTTAGAAGCCCTAAACCTGTACGTTATGTGAACGAACAACCAGGTTGGTACTCGCAATGTTTACTTAATGGGATGGAGCTCGCTTTGCTAGAGGACACGGGTGTTGCTGTTACTATTATCAACACTCTGCGATATGAAACATTTGGCCGAAGTAAAAGCCAAAGCTCATCACTGTTAATAGTCAACTCATCAATGCTTCCGGTGATGAGAGTGAAACTCGTGGTCAAGATGAATTCTTTATTATTTGGAAAGGAGTCAAAAGACGACATGTTTTCGTTGTAACTGACATTATGTCTGAAGGAATTTTTGAGGTTTATAATTTTCCCTCTGCATACATATGGCATCAGCACTAACGAATTCGAACTAAGACTGCAGAGACTATAGCTCGCGTGTGATGTTGCGGGATTAATGGATCACCATCGTATTATTTCAACAGGACATCATGCGCATTGCAGTAAAGGAAGTAATCACACGAGTATGGATGCCGAATGTTGGATGTTGTAGGTTGTCTGCAGAATCTTTACAAAGCGTCTGTCATTTTTCGTCATGAAACGAAAATACTTGTCGCTTGATCAGTCGTTTAAACGAAAGGCAGAACGGAGCAAATACGGTTATTGAATCCGACTTAATATATAGTAGATTTGCAGGACCTTTTACAAAAATGGCGATGGAAACGAGTACATTCTTGTGAGTGAGGATCATTTCAATATGTGGATTGAGATAGACCTTTTCTAACATTGAGGACACCACTATTGTAAGAGCGTTGCTTGTAAATGCTATCTGTAGGCTTGTCGTGCCTCTTATGCTCTTGTCTGACCAAGGCCAACAGTTCACTCGGAACAAGCTGTTCTTGGGGCAGGAGTTTAATCTGCCTGTCGATCTTTGGTATGGCAAAACACCAATGCCCCCAAGAATCTGTACAGTTCCTGTCAGAATATGGGAAGGCAAGTTGACGGCAAACAAGCAAACGCACGAGAAGTTAGGCACCACTATTCTGCATCAGAAGGTCACCTGTGATCTCAGGGTTCATGTTCGGTGACGGTGACGTTGTGTTTTTGCACTATACTCTGAAAAACAAAGGGAAATCACCTAAGCTGCAAGTCAAGTGGACTGGACTTTGATGCACTGTTAACAAGATCACTGATGTTACGTACCTTATCACAAGAAACGGTCGTAAGACGAATCAGATTGTTCAGTTGAATTAAAACCATGCTCGGTACTATCTGAAATTGATCATGATCCAACACCCAGGAAGACTTGTATGATGGGGGTGGTTAGACTAAGGAGGAGGAAAGGTCGCCACATCCCATTAGGGTTCAAACAGCAAAGCTTGTGGCGCGGCGGCGGGCACGCCACGAGTTCAATAGGAACGAACATGAGAACAGTGGCGATGGAAGTACGGAGGAGTACTGCTGCTTAATTCTTTGCTCAGAGAACCAAGTTAAATGAGCGTAGGAGGGCGCACCATGGCTACGGCAAACCAGTGGCTTTTGATTGAATTTGAACCTGAGGTTTCTTACGCAGTCGGATTATTTTTAATTTTGTGTGTGATGGAGGGGGTATTTTGGGAGGTTTTTTGTTGTGCTTTGGGGGGGGGTGCGGGGTGATTTTGGTTTCAAATTCTTATTTAATTGACCGGTCGGTTATAGATGGAAAATAGGGGTGGGCATCCGCTGTGTCCCCGTCGTTGTTGAATAGTTGGGTTATGGACGGCTCAGTGCTGTGATACGGGTTAAATTGACAAAGCCACACGGATAAATCGGATAGTTTCGTGTCCTAAGGTTGTTGTACATTTGGTAATTATATTCTCTTTCATCCTGATATTCTTATGTGGGATTCGATGTCACTTTTTTATTTTGGGGGAATCATGTGCATTATTAAGTTCCATAAGCATTTGTCAAAAAGTCTTTTGCTTGCGACTGTAAGCAAGATTTATGTAAATTAGAGCTGGCTTGTGTGCACTTAGAGAATAACGCTTTGACTTCTAAAGAGCAGATTAGTATCAACAGTGTGCTTTGGTGTAAAATTTTTCTTTTGGTGTTGCATGATTGAAATATGACATTTTAATTATGATAGTTCAGACGCTAATGAGCGAATATGATAGTTTAGATGCTAGTGAGCGGATTGCTGTCGCTGACACTGTATTAGTAGTAATCGTAGTTCTATGGATGCACTCAGCATGGTTTGGTGGTGGCGATGAACTTAGCAGTTTTGTATGGGTCGCTGAGGTCCTGAGCGACTTGTTGTTTTGATATAGATGTGATAGGACGCGTGATCATTCTACCTAAGGTTTCGTCGTGATTAAGCAGGACTAGCCTGCTTTTTTGACCTGTTAAGGAACTGTGTTTTGAGGAGCTTTTGCTATAGCTTATTTTGAGAAGGGTTGGATACCAAAAGAGCACAGATTGAATAATCAGTTGTGAAGATTAATGTTCATTCAGCAGTTGTATCAGATCATCAATTCTGAATTAGATCTGTAATCATGTTTGAGAATCACAAATTGGTTGGTGGCTGGTCCCCGGGGAGTAATTAATCGTGACTCATGACCACAGGTATGACGTTTGTGATCACTCGAAGACAAATGTGCTATTTGTATTTGCTACAGCATTTTCTGTGTTGAGAATTTCTCTAAACCGAGTAAATAGTCAATTTCTAAGAGCAGATGTAAGTATTCACAAAACTTTATAGTAGCATGGATCAGTTTACTAAAATGGAACCTCCCTAATTTCCTACCATAAGTAATTGTCAGAATATTTTCATGTACAAGTGTTTGGTTGTTTGGGATACGAAACATTATGTGTATTGGGTGTTTTGCGTCCTGTTTGATAGCATGTGGCATGATATACAGATCAACGGTTTAGAAAATCGTATTGATAAATTATGCGAATGTGAACAATACAAACATGCAAGTGTGACATTCGAGTTTCGTGAATGTTTGGTCGTTGGTTGATTAGTAGGAAATTATTTGCGGCATTAGCGCTTTTCACCCTTCAGTTGACAAGGACTGTTTTCTTGAGGTTCTTGGAAACAGGGGAAACAGCAACATGAAGGCATTTTCATGATGGTGTGGTTTGATTCGGCAGTCAGATTCTAGAGGCATGTTACAATATCAATAGTTGTACTACAGCAGCGAAAATGGCTAGATGATGCTTGAGAATTTGCGATGATGTCCAACGTTTACTACTTTGCGCCTATTTTCTGTTAAAACCACTATAATGGCAACCTGTGGGTCATGAATCGTTATATTTTGGTTTTGATTTGCGCTAATTGATAACTCATTTGGATTAAGGTCCGCTTTCTTTTTACATTACCAGTTCTATTTTGCAGTAGGAGAACGTAAGTTACACTTGTCTATGTGTAGTTAAATTGAAAGAATAATATTTCCTCGTCTCCATGACTGCAATTGTGCTCGAATTTGTTTATATTATACTCACGCATGTTTGCCTATGGTTTGAGATTTTGGCCAGTGTTGCTGTAAATTTGTTCCTATTTCACCGGTGCACCATAGTCCTTAAACCGCAGATAAACAAGATAACCTAAACTATGATTCTGTGGGAAATGTATGCATGTGTCATCACTAAAGAATTTAATCAGTTTGACATTGGGTAGTATTGAAATACCTCAAGACCACATTGCAATAAATTAATTCATGTCCTCTGCACCAAAGACGCGGTATATATGGTCGGGTTCATATAGAGAACGTTATATAGATCTGCCGGCATGACAAGTGTGTTAACTCACCTGCAGTGATCCCAGGTCGTCATCTTCCATTTTAATCCCTTCCAGACTTAAGCTCGTCATTATATTCAGAAAAATTTATCACTTCTGTCGTTAAATAACAATCCAGTCTGATAACAAAATTCTATAAACCAACAACATGCTCTGCTTTTAACAAGCACAGAGGTGTTGTTTTCATTATAACCTTGGAAGCCCGTGTGAAAATAACGTTAACAATAATACTATATCTTGCATATAAAGCATTATATATAATTGTACTGAAAAGTCAGGGACACGGACCTGGAACCGCACCTGTCCTTTCTTTCCGTATAAACCGATTATATTAGAATGAATAATATGTACCATGCCTGATAAGCTGAGGTCGATTAATGTATCATTTTTCACACATAATCTCTTATGGTATTTTCTACTTTTAGTAAGACTGTGCCAATGAGTGTATAGACCTTTCAAATTTGCGCCATAAAATTTATAAATAAATATAAATCATAGTCGCTTGGTAAGTATTGTTAAACGATGCCTGAAGCAAATAATACATTTCATGTTTGACACTTATTGTATGAAGCAATGTGAACATTAATTATCTTTAATAACTGAAATAAGTATAAAATTACCAGGTGAGGTAGTATATCAAAGCAACTGATGCAGAATAATTTTATTAATTGTAACTTTGCTATGATCGGTGATCTGAGAAGTGCACATTTCTTATCTAAACCTTATTTGTGCATCATGTAGCAGCCACGAGATTATTGTATTCTCGATAAATGTAATTTTCTTTATTTATCGATTCAAGACATATCTCTCGTTAACAAACGGCAATTCTAAAGCTGAAATACAATTGGACAATCTAATCTTGGTTTGGATAAGAATGAAATAAATAAATAAATAAAATGGCTGACACTCTAGTTGCTAAATATGTTCATGCGGCATATACAGCAATAGCTTTGAATTATAGTCCTGCTTTCTTAGTTCATTAAATATGACAATACAAGGTTTCAGAGTACGAATTTGAACTCATTTTACCAAAGTATAATTGCACCATATAAGTTTCTGTGTGAACTTAGTACTAGTCTTCTTGACTTCAATCTCGGTCGCTGTAACCTCATATACAAGTTATAGAGGATCTCAAATGGGTAATGATTTAATATTGAATTTATGAAACGAGTTGAATATGTCCAGCTTTTGCGAGCCTTGGCGAGCAAAAGCGGACATTATTCAACGAGTTTCATAAATATAATATTAAATCGTTACCCATTTGAGATTCTTTTTATCACATAGTTTTTATTTCAGTGGAAATAATTTAGATTGAAAGAAGAACGAATAATTTCGTTCATTCTGACAGACGGTGCACCTTTCATTTGTTGTGCATAAAATATAGTCCCAAACAAAGCTGAACTGGTAAAAGTAGATTGTACTGTTTTACAAACTATAAATCAAAGAAAAAGCTTCCATCCGAATAAACAGAACATTTTATAACGACAAAATCATTTTTCAAAACAGAATGATCAATGCGATGTGATGCTGCCACATTGTTTGATACGGTACACAGTACAGTAGGCCTACAGTAGAGTACATGTTTACCCTAAAATGTCACTTTCAGAACTAAACGTTACATTGTTGCGATCTTCATGTGAAATAGGATTACTGGATGCAAAAATTTCCCACATTTACTGCAATGCATTTGTGACCGGATATTTGCAGTATTTGATTTGGAACAATAGACTGTACAGAAGACGTCAACAAATTTATTTTCGTGTCGGATTTACATCCCATATATACTACGTAAAGATGCTGTGGTTGGATAAAGTTCTGTCAGTTAGGAGACCCATTTATGTCCAGATTCTTCTGTGAACAGAGGTGAGTTTAGTTACTTCTTTAAGTTAACATTTAAACCACGCTTGTATATACGGTGGATTCTATATCTATGTTACAGATATACCGCCACCCGCTATCAAATAAGCAATACCCTTAGTTTTACTTCTTATTGTTGTTCTTGTCTTATAGTTTTACGCCATTTTTCTTATGATGATATTGTTAAACATGACATAACAAACCCCTGTGGGGGTAACATATCCATATTCAGACAGCCGAGATAATTTTTCCTCAATTTCCTTTCACGAGTCGAGTTAAAAAAATGGCCGCCAAAAAATATTCATTCAAAACAAACATTCCAGAAGGCGGGGTTAAAAACGTTTTCCCACAATCCCAGCCAATCAGTAAAGAGGATCGTGCACAATAATTTCATGGGCTTATTTGGACCAATCAGAATCACATAAAGTGATATGTTCACACGTATAATATCAAAAATATGAAACTGCACACACCGTCGACGAAGTGTACCGACTATGTGATAAAGGGAGATATGTCTCTGTTCAAAGTCTCGATCGCTATAACCTCATAAAAGTTAGGAAGATGGGCTGCTATTATTAGCCTCGGTTGCTATAACCTTATACAAGTTAGGAAGATAGGCTGCTATTCAATGTCTCGGTCGCTATAACCTCATACAAGTTACAAAAATAGGCCTCTATTCAAAGTCTCGGTAGCTATAACCTCATAAACAGTAGGAAAGTGGGCTGCTATTTAAAGCCTCGGTCGCTATAGCCTCATACAAGTTAGAAACATAGGCTGCTATTCAAAGCCTCGGTCGCTATAATCTCATACAAGTTAGGAAGATAGGATGCTATTCAAAGTCTCGGTCGCTATAATCTCATACAAGTTAGAAAAATATTCAAAAAGACTCGGTCGCTATAATCTCATACAAGTTAGAAAATTATTCAAAAAGCCTCGGTCGCTATAATCTCATACAAGTTAGGAAGATAGGCTGCTATTCAAAGTCTCGGTCGCTGTAACCTCATACAAGTTAGAAAAATAGGCTGCTATTCAAAGTCTCGGTCGCTATAACGTCATGCAAGTCAGGAAGATAGGCTGCTATTCAAAGCCTCGGTCACTATAACCTCATACAAGTTAGGAAGATAGGCTTCTATTCAATGTCTCGGTTGCTATAACCTTATATAAGTTACGAAGATAGGCTGCTATTCAAAGTATCGGTAACCACAACTTCACATACGTTAGGAAGGTAGGCTTAGGTGTTTTTCGTACAACCTCAGTCACTAGAAACACAGATATGTTAGAAAGATATGCTGCTTTTCGTACAACCTCATTTACATTAGAAAGAGAGGCTGCTATTCATACATCCACAGTCACCATCGCCTCAGATATGTTGGAAATAGAGGCTGCTATTCGTACACCCTTTATCATTATAACCCCATATGTTTTACAGGCTGCTATTCGTACATCCTAAGTCACTATAACCTCATATATATTCGAAAGTGAGGCCGCTATTCATACAACCTCAGTGACCATCGCCTCAGATATGTTGGAAAGAGAGGCTACTATTCGTACATCCTCGGTCACTATAACCTCATATAACTTAGATGTGTTGCAAAGATCGGCTGCTATTCGTACAACCTCGGTGACTATAATCTCAGATATGTTAGATATGATAGAAAGAGAGGATGCTATTCGTACAACCTTGGTCACTATAACCTCAGATACTGTACTGCAGAAAGAGGTTGTTAATCGTGCTAAGTCGGTCACTATAAGCTTGTTAGAAAAAGAGGCCTGCTGTTAGTACAACTATTTAATAATAAATTCAAGTTCAGGCTCACAACTTCTGTCGAGACCGCCATGGCGAAAGCTCAATATAACGATCCGATTGATGTCTGCACGTCCGTCCATACCACCGAGTAACCCTCAGAATTAATGGCTTGATTTACTTTCCTTTTGTATCATGCCATGTTATTCCACCATCTTCGGATTTGAATGTATAGACTCAGTATTCATGTATCCTTAACAGGCTAAATAAATCACTTTTCTTGGGTTTATGAGTCTAAGTTCGAGCTTTGCCCAGACAGTATTAGAAATAAAGGTATATGTATTCGCTTAATCAAGAATCATATATTATCATTTTTTTTTTTTCTTTCCACATTTTCCAGTCAATGTTACTGAGTTTTAGATGGACTTCAGTTATGTCAATCAATGAGTTTCTTGAAGACCAAAACACGTGCTGTTTAATTCGTTGACATAATAGCATACATTTTAGTACGAATAATAAATACAAAGGTTATACAAAAATCAAGTCCCTGAGATTTGGACTAGTAATTATAACAATACCACTTTGCTCACACCTACTGTGAATTAAAATTTGGATAGCTTTTAATAAACCAGACGATATCGTATCCCAAGTTGGTCGGATAATTTCCCCTAATCATACGAAATACACATAATCATCAGCGCACGCAGCATACACATGTGTGCGCACCCCCCCCCCCCCATTTATAATCAGGAATACAAGATGCACCTCCCACATTTTCTCGGCAGGGAAGCGGTGTGAAAATTTAGATTCGTAACAGTTACCGGCCGACTCGCTGGTTTTCAAGGTTCTTGCAATCCTGCACGTTCACAAATTAACCGAGTGAGCATGGCATGCGAGGTTTTCGTGTGGACGTGACGGACTTACGAGAACATTTAAGAAGACCACATGTCGAGACAGGTAGCTGACTTACATAACGGTTCTGTTGTTTGCTATTGCGTTACCTGGCAGGTATCAGAGCTACATTTAACTTCATATAGGTTAGTATAAATATGTGATAGTTCGAAATCACCTTTTTTCACATTTGAATTTATTTATGTTTACCCTTGTCTAAAAATCTCTGGTCACTTTGATGCAGACATTTAAATTAACTCTTGACACAGAAATGTTTCCCATCCAAATATTACTTCCAACATCACGTCAGTTTGATTGCTTATTGTGATTCAGTTCTTTCTAACCTAATCAAACACTAATCAATAACCATTGCATAGGTCACGTGACACGTGAGAACAGTGGAAGGTTTCAATAATAGTTCTAGCTGGCATAGTCACATTTATCAGCGTTTTCTATACACAGCCTTAGGAAAATAAAATCGGCAGTAGTTAGACCAAAAATCTATTGTTTATAACGTGTAGAAGGCTATAAATTATTACGAATCATGTAGAACCCTTTCCCCTGTTGTTTGTTTCCTGATTTTTCAAAGATTATAAATAGTACCAGATGACATGTTACCCAGGCGCTAGAACAAAAGAGCTGTAAACACCCCTTATGCCGTGGGAAGCAATATCAATATATTTTGAATGTTCAGTCCAAATCTTTACATTAGGCATGCTCCAAGAAATGCATCGTGCATTTGAAAATAATCACAAGAGAAACGAAATGCTACCTTCAATTATAAAAATAACCCATCAAATAATCCCAGACCTGGTTCTAATAAGTGATTTACAATAGTTTCTCCTTGCTTCTTAAGAAATTGATACAGCACTAGAAACTTTCTTCTCTCATAAACATCAAATATAACTAAAAGTAATATGTTGTTTATACTTTATAAGAAAACAAATTTTCGCTTATGTTCATTGACAATCTGTAGGGTCTGATCCGTTTCCGTGCTAATGGTTACCAATTGTTCGCAACCAACATCGTTTAGATCCTGCTCTCCATTTCCAAGAGAAAACTGTCCTTAGTGCTATACCTGTTTACACGGCTCCGTTCTTGGAAGACGGAACTGAAGCCTTGATTGCTACTGCACGAGGCTTAAGAGTGCATACACAGTAATTGAAGAAACAAGAGATGCAAAAAATATCGCGCAACGGCTAGTCGACATAGATGCCGCAGTGATTCAGATTCAACTCGAATTTCTAACGTCTGATTCGTCATTAATTTATCATTAGATAATCAGACGTCAGCATTTTTGTATTGAGTCTGAGTTTGAGTGCGAAAAAGAAAATTGTAATCTTGGGGCATGATTCCTGCCTTTCTAGAAGCTAACTTAGTATATCTATAACGTCCCAAATCTTTTCTGAAGTGATGAGCAGTGTGTAATCATAAATCTGCTTTTCGCAACATCAAGGAACGCATGCTTCTTCTTCTTAAAATCCAGACAAAATTCCAAGCAACGACCAGCATTTACACTACCTCTTTGTCACAATAAGTGGCACTGCTTAATATCGTCTAACCTTAAAGGGTCAGAGTCGTATTCTCGCCTGGGGTATACGAGTTCGTGTTGACATTCAACGGGAAACACTTGCACACTGTCCGCTATACTCATGCCAGCCCCAGTTGCTACAGACAACTCCAAATGAGTGTTGCATATTACTAACTCTATTCTGGTGCCTGTCTAACGTCCGCTGCGGCGCTAGTTTTGACTCCTGTCCAGTCTGCATGCCTCGCCGACTGATTTTTGACCGTTTATACCTTGTTTGAACTTTTCCAGGTTTGGTTCAATTTGGTATAAGTTTTCTGTATCCATATTCTCTGGTCACATTAGTTGCATTTGATCTATATTGTTCATCTTGATTCGACATTCTTGAGTTACATACCATTACCAGTATCGACAGTATTGAAACTGCAGATATTTGTGGACCACTGATATCATTATCAAGGTCACTTATCATCTGCTTCAGAGGAGCCAATGCATTCCATATCTCCGCTGTTTAGGAAGTGTTTTTCCCAACCTTTGTGTCTGTTCCGACAAGACCATATGAATCATGATCACACTTCAAATGCTTTCTGCGCTCTCCAAGGCTTCTGGTTCCACAACTTGGTGTATAGAATTATTCAGTTTCTATTTGACATGTCCGTCGTATAAGAGGTCTAATCTCCATATCAAACAGAACGTTTATAAAATGCTTTTGGCCAGAACTTCAGTCACATCTGCTGGGGCTGTAGAATAAGCCAATGAGTAAGTCTTCTCATTCTTTCTGCAAGCATGTGAAGCGTTTGTCTGTCTTCTCTTTTTAAGCGGCATAGTGTACGGTTCTCTTTGATTAGTTGTTCAAAACCCGTTCACAAAGCGCCATCGAGAGACAGTCAGTATCCTCGCAAGAGCCACCCCAAATGCGCTGGGAAATGAAGCTGTAGCAAAATTTGACTTGATTGCTGCAGTCCACCATTCCATATAGTACAACCTTCGAAATAAGACTTATAATCTAATCAAGAGTCTACTCCATCGAATGCTGCCGGTTTGAAAGTTTTGGTTGAAAAAAATATATTTCCGCCGACTTTGATTTGCCTCTCCTAGGCTGAAACGTTTCCGTTATAAATTCTTCTGCACATAATTTGAGTGTGCACTGCATTAAGAATGCGCATCATACGCGACTATATTCCCAAAAAGTGCAAAATACTGATAAGGGACATCTCACTAACAGTTCTTGCACCAACTCATCGCGTAGAATACTTAGAAACAGCACACTTTTCTGACTTTCGATCGCTAGGACTGTTGCCTACGTTTTAGCACTTTTTCCAGTATCATCCTTTTATTCAGTCCGGAGCCTGCAGACCGAATGCTATTTTAATGACGCATGAAAGTTTGACAATCTCGTATCGGTTGATGACATATTGTCTGGCGCATATCATTTTGTCTATTGAGCATCGATGCACATCCGGCTTGTCTGGCGCACTTGCTTTACAGCTTATTCTCGGTTGGCAACTACTTGGGCAATCATAGAGTAAACAATGTCCAGCACCTTCTACAACTTGTGATAGATATGCTTACAAAGAATCTCCCAAAGCAACACTTCTATATTAACCACAATTCTTCATCTTGCCTCCTGTCTTTGACAAATACCCATCATCCATCCCAAAAGTCGCATACTTACTGAGCAAACAGTGAAATGTGTTACTCCGTCGCCGTGCCAGTGCCTTAGATATGGTGGATATAAAAAAAAAAAAACCCTCTCATCATCTATTAGTATGTGTGCCCTGCTGAAAAATAATCTATCAGCAATCTTCTTACTATCTCACCGTAAATGTGTAAGGAGGTGTGAAAATTATCAGTCTGGTAGCTAGCTTTTCCTTGAGGCTGGTACCCGGGTTTCCAAAGATTAGATGACATAATGTCGAGCCCTTGTGCTATCATTCATATGATCACGTTTTTGAGACGTCACCCCTAGCTATCCAATGTAAACAATAACCTTTGAAATGTCGAATGTCTAGACTTCTTATAACTTCTTTAATATTATCGTATGACTTTCACAGCAGTTCGATCATAGAACAACCGATTTCTGCACATCATCAGCCTTTACACTACCAGGTACTACGTGAGCAACGTTACCGAGACAAAACCATTTCTAGATATATGACGGGGATACTTTCCTGACTACAGGGCCAAACTGATAATACATGGAAATATTATATCTAAATGCAACATGTACTATTTGCGACTCTATGGTCTTAAACTAAATAACAGAAAAGAGCGAAAATCAAAAAGTTTTCTACTAAAAAAAGTCATTTATTTCTATAGAATACAAACTGAAAATTTAAAAAGAACCAACAGTATTGTCAATTAAATCCAAAATAATCTTAAACGTTCTATCACAAGTCTAAAAGTATGACGTTACAATTAAATTCAAGTTGTATTCCAAATAAGTTCCAATATTGAATGTGTTGATATGCCTATAATCTCGAACGTGCTAATGTGCCATTGGTCAGAAGTGTGGTGCTAACAGTCGTTTGATATATCACAATACTATAATCCAAAAGGTTCTTATCTGAATTCACTGTAATTTCAAATTAATGTTCCAGTCCAAGAATATTATTGAGAACTGTGTAATTCCAATGAATAATAATTTCAATAAATAAATCCACCCATGTTTAAAAAAGAACGCAACAGTAAGATTGATTCTGTTTCATATGTTAAGGCATGAATGAGTAATCTTTAGATAAACAAGATTTTATATACTTCTCTACCTGACCTAAGTCACAATTACCTTTTTCTGAAAAAGCACTGTCGCTTAATGGAGTTTTCCATTCTAGAAGATTCTGAGGTCAGAATCAAGACTGTATTTTTTAATTCAAATTCAGGTAAACATGTTTACATTAATACAGATCTGAATATTAATCCGCAATCATAGCTATGTATTATCTTGTTGACTAAATAAATATCACTGGTCAGATACATATGAAATTGATTTTTTACAAGATCAGTTACGAATTACCGATATACATAACATACAGTCAATAAGTATAGCCAAATAGTAGTGAAATTAAATATGATTAACAATATATATATATATATATATATATA
>JAECUM010015772.1:45000-65958 GCA_016617855.1 Megalonaias nervosa | reverse complement strand
TTTTTTATACCTGACTTGAAAGCTTTTGGAACACGCACACAGGTTTCCTAGTTAATGTACTGTCTTTTTTTTTGGTACTGTCTGCAGATAACACAGGACGAATTGTTGGAGTAGCAGCAGGAGTAATTCCGGTTTGTGTTGCATTTATTCTGCTCATTATCTGCATAATGAAGAAAAGGAACCGTGGTAGGTGTTGACAAGTCATTTACTATTGTTATGTACATTAATTTAGAAATATGAGCAGGTAGTGACAGTTCCAATATTGACCCAATATGTAGGGTGCTTGGAATCCGTCTAAAAATTATGACTATTTTTTTGGCTGTTTTTACTTCCTCTAGCGGAAAAGCTGAGTGAGTTTATGGTATGGCCTTGTATCTGTTGTGCGTCATCTGTAGCAGCAGTAGAGCTGAACAGACCACTTGCCTGAGACATTAAAGTTTTTGTCTGAGACATTAAAGTTTTTGTCTTAATAATGAAAACTTCTTTAATTGACCAGATTTTTTTCTGATTTTTTCACAATCTGGTCACTACGCGTTGGTCGTTCAGCTCTACTGCTGCTATGAATTAAACAGCCAGTATAGATATTATCAATAATGAGTATTGGAGAACCACACTCAGCTAAATTAGCTCTACTGCTGCTATGATTTTTATCCAAAAAATTATATCAAGTCCGTTACGATATCTTGACCTAGGATCGTGTAAATTTATCGTTACAAAACCAAATGGAGCAGCTTGTGCTTTTGAAAAGAAATTTTTAAATTTATTCATGTCCATGTCGCCTGAACACCAAGTATAATAAATATTCTGCAGCGTATGATTATCTACGCCATTAAACACAACTAAAATGTTACAGTTGTCTCTGATTACTTTTGGAATTTGTGTATATCTCTGTGTAACATAAATCACGTCTGTATTTTTATGTCTACCTCGTGAAAATATTCTAGCTGGATTTGATTGTTTGTCCAGCATAACATCATCATACACTACCAAATTATTAATGAATCCATGAGGGCCAGTGGCCCTGAGATCATCTACGGATGGCGCTTCATCAATATCAGTAATAAAGTCTATGACATTGTCTTTATGTAACGATTTTGCGTTTTCATTAAAATCTTTAAGTACTTCGTAACATCGCTGATCATCTACAGATGGCGCTACTAAATATAATTTATCCCAATTCAGCCATCGCATTATTAGATTAAGCAATAATTGCGTCTTCCCACCTCCAGATGGGCCTATTATAATCATTCTGATAGAATTTGGTAACGCTGGATGGTGTTTTACTGGTTCTTGTTTTCGTGTCGCAGAAAAGTCAATTATATCCATATAATAAATAATATGAGTCTATATTGTGTTCGATGCAGAGCACCTACCGATACTACTGAATTAACAACAATAACAACAAGAAATAAAAGACGTGCACTTACAGGCAAGTGTGTGAAATGTGGTACCAAGAAATATAAATTTGTCTCCATGACTAAGTCAGGAACAAAGACAGGTGGGGGTGATATAGCCGCTTTATTAGGAAAATTACCAGGAACCCCATGGGCTAAATATCCCGGTGAGAAACATATACCCGGATATAATTATTGTGGCCCAGGAACTCGACTTGATATCAGACTTGATGATCAAGATCAACCAAGACCCGGAGAGTATCCAGTAAATAAGATTGATCAAGCATGTCACGTTCACGATGTCGCGTATAAAAGTAAAGATTTGCAACACCGACATCTCGCGGATGTGAAATTGATTCACGCGTTAAATTCTATACCTAATAAATCTCTCAGAGAAAAATTAGCTAGTTTTCTAGTAAAAACTGCTATGAAAGGTAAACTGGCGCTAGGGGCTGGCAATTAATTATATAACCATCATAATGGAATCTGTTTATTATTCCCCGAGAGGATTTTGGAGAGGTAAGGCAGCGATTAGTAAACTCGCCGAAGCAGCAAAAGTTTCACGTGATGTCGCTGCATCATGGTTAGCACGACAGGCAATATGGCAAATCTTTCTAAGTCCACCTAAAAAAATTCATTACGCGCATTTTGATGTTAGTGTCCCTAATGAAGTTCATCAAGCGGATATACTGTTTTTACCACACGATACCATTAAAACACGTGGACGAAAATCACGCACATACAAATACACGTTAACTGTCGTTGATATTGCGAGTAGATATAAAGAAGCGGAGCCATTATCAACGAAAACAGCATCCGAAGTTGCATCTGCGTTCGAACGAATTTATCATCGAGGTGGTCTACGATGGCCACAGTTATTACAAGTTGATCCCGGTAAAGAATTTCTTGGAGTAGTATCATCGTTGATGAAGAAACATAACGTTAAAATCAGACGAGGATTTACTGAAATTCATCGTGATCAGGCAATCGTTGAACGATTTAATAGAACACTTGCTGAGCGGTTATTCGGATACCAATACGCAAAGGAAATATCTACTGACCTCAAAGATAGATCTCGTGAATGGGTTGCAAGATTACCGAGTGTGATAGTTGCGTTGAATAATGAAATTACTCGTGCAACTTCCATGAAACCTTCTAATGCGATAAAAAAAAAAATATATATACCAATACAACGACATGAATCTTTCTCTCAACCAGTATTAGGGAATGTTACAGTTAGATATTTATATGAACCCGGCGAACTTGAAGGCGGTAAAAAAAGAGCAACCGATCCTATCTGGAGCGTGACTACACATAAAATTTCTAGCGTGGTTAGATCCACTGGTAGACCTCCAATATACAGATTAGATTCTACTGCCCCTCAGCGTGGATTTGTACGTGAACAATTACAAGTAATTCCTGAGGATACACAATTACCACCAAGCTCAATTTTGTAAACATCCAGAGCCTCGACGTCGATTACACTCAAGACAGGTCAGCATTACATTTTCACGTGTGTGACCGAGATCACTATTAATTCTGTCTACGGTAAATTGTCTTGGATTCGAATACTGCCATGACATATTACAGTTGCAACTTGCGCAATTATTATTCTGTAGTTCTTTTAGTTTTATAATAAATTCAATATCAATATCAAAATCACGATTATTTTTTTTGTCACACTGCTTATAACCAGATAGTTTTTTCTTATTACGTCATTATTAACAATTTGATCATTATTTTCTATAAAATTCATAATAACCCTATGTAGTTGAGATATTCTCCCGACTCGAGATACGGCGAGATAGACTAAATTTGACCACTCGATCCGATCATCTACAATCCAGATTTTAGTATCAGTTATAGTTAATCCTTGTGACGAGTGAATCGTTATAGCGTATCCTAACACCCACGGTGATTTATTCATACTCAGCGCATTCTCAACGACATTAATATCGACTAAAACAATGTCATTCAATACAAGATTCTGTACCCCTGGTGGAACCAAGACACCTGGTATTTCAACTTCAATATTCTGTCGTCGAGTATCTGAGGGGCGATAACACAAAGGTACAGGTAGATCTGAAAACTTTTCTTTATGTAATAAAAATAATTTATCCTGTAGTTCATCACGAACTATCTTTCTACTCGCGACTATTAAATCAGCGGGATTCCATGAAGTCCAAAATTCATTCATAGAAGTCTCTGGAATTACTCCTCGCATTATCTCACATTGTACTCTGTCTGGTTGAAGTCTGATTAATTTTTTAAATTCCTTCAGCGGTTCATCGATAGCTCTATGGTCATCATATATTTCTTCATAATAATCTACGTTATTCTTTAGCCATTCATGTGGAGACTCTCCAACAAAAGGTGGTGGTTGACCATGATCGCCGCACATAATCACAGCAGTATTCTTCAATAACAACCAATCAAGAAATGTTTTTAGTGTTTCTAACGACACCGTGCATATCTCGTCCCATATAATATATTTAGGTATATATTTTTCATCCATCCGCGATGGAGTCCACGTGTCTCCGCACCATCTAAAGAAACTGTGATATGTACACGATTTTACTCCTCGTTGTTTTATTTCTCTAGCAAGTTTGTGCGTCGGTGTCAAAACAATTATATCCGAATTATTATTTATAAATAAATTAATTACACGAGTTGTTTTACCTGACCCACCACACCCATTAAGATAAACGGTCTTATGTCTAGATACTGGATCGTACAGAGATGGTGCAGATGACTTTAATATTTGATTATTATTTTTGTAATATATCTCCACAATTTCAACATCTGCAGATTCAGAATAACTAAATATATTTTCTTGTTTTATTCTCCATGTTCCCCATTCACCATTACAGAGTTTTAATAAATCTTTATATTTTTTATGTACATAAAATGAATCCGTAGCGACTCTGACAGCGTGATGAGGAAATTTATTTATCATCGATAGTAGGTTTATCGAAACATAAGCTGACATCGAAGATCTTAAATGAGTAAATTGTGGTGAGTCGCCATCAAGGTAGCTCACAATGGTACCTAGTTTCGTTCCATCTGATAAATAAGCATTACATCTGTTTATAAACGTATTTTCTCAGTTGTATCAGCGATTATAAAATCTAGTTCAGCGTCGTCCATAATCAATCTTGTACAATGTCGTTTATAATCGTATGAACCACCTTGAGTAAATTTACCGATTATTTTTCTACCGAGATCTTTTGTAAATTTCTCATCATGTTCATTCCTGCATTTATTTATTTTAATAATATGATCTTCACCAATATCAGGGAATTCTTTTCTGGTATCATCGATATTAAATCTATTTGGTTCTGGTAACCAAACTTGCTTCTGTGAACTATACGATATAATCGCTTCAGTTACTCTCAACGATATTAAAAATCCAGCATCAAGCATATATCGCAATAGTAATATCGGAACCCAACATCGCTCTGAAAAATGTCTTCCGAACCAAATATAAGTAATCGCATGGAGATCTTCTCTAAACTCGAATGATTCTACGTGAGCAAATCCTGTTAAGTCAACATCTGGTCCTTCCATGGGAAGGGGTCCGTTTATCGCAACCCTGGTCATGTCATGTGTAGGATGTCCGAATCTCTTAAAGTATTTAGAACATACTCCATATCCAAGAAAACTCCCAGGATAACACGCTACCATATCAACTGAGATAACATCACTATGGTTATATTTGGTGTTCCATAACCCACCATGACCATATTCTATACAGCTTTTCTTGACATCTTCAAGGAATTCTGATCGTGTAGTTTTCCATGAATTTTTCTCCTGAGCAAAATGGGCAGCAACCGATGGTACGGTAAAGCAGTTATTCAGTAATTGTCCAACTATGACATCATCAGAGGTATATTTCAATGCAAGATGTTCCATTTCTTCATGAAGAAATTCTGTACGATAAATATCACCGTTAGGCCGTACAAACTGATCGTAATGATCATATTCCGAACTATAAAATAACCAAACAGACACAGGGTCGCTTTTGCTGATATTTTTAATAAAATCAAAGATGTCACCGTTATAAAATTTAACTTTTCTATCTCGTGGAAATATCGTTACAGCATTAGTCCATGCATGTGCATTATGATCAATAATATCTATCGGAGCTCCTCTTGATTTATATTTCGATTTATATAAAATCTCTCCTGTCAGCGTTTTTACTGTTATTGGGAATTTTAATTTCTTTTCTAGCTCAGCGACATCTTTGATAGACGCTCCGGTATCTTTAACGGACTCTGCCCATTTGTTTATTTTTTTACGTCTTAAATCAGTTAAACCATTACCACGTATCGCGTTTGTAAAATGTTCTGTAACTCGTTCAGCTACGCAGTTTATTCTTGATATTTTCAACGGTTTCAGATCCGCAACATTAGGTTTATCATTCAGCGGAAATATTCCATATACAACTGCAGTTGCTGGATAACTCTGTATATAATAGGGTTTATCAATGCCAGTAAGTATTCCGGGCTTAGATTTATTACTTAAAAGAACAATATTACCCCCGGACTGCACACGAACTGGATCACGCTTATCACGAATAATCCAAATATCTTCTTCTGTATTTACAACAAATTTTATTAAAATAAAATATTTTTGATTATCAAGGTGATTAATAATTACTTTTCCTCGTTTGTCATTCATCATATTAGTAACATTTCCAACTCTGAATGTGGACCATGCATGAACTGCACCATCGTCACGAAATTCTTTTTTTGCTTCACGAATACGTTCGGTTACCATTAATGCCAGATCCTGCATCGAAGTACTAAGTTTATATTCTGATAGTCTGTCAAGGTCAAATCTAGCAGGGGAAGGTTCAATAACGGATAATTCCTCCATATAATTAAAACAAATATTTAAATTAAAATTTTATTATATATATATATATATATAATGATTGAAACACAAAACAAATGTGCTTGGCTCAAAATTGGATATACTTCTACTTGTAATAAATCGTGTGTGAACAAATACTGCGGAAATCATGCAATGAGTATCAAAAATGGAAGTACAGGACCAATACCGTGTGTGAAATGCGGTGTTGGAGTCAGAGGAAAAACTCAATTGTGTCTAAAATATGGCGGAAAAAAATATAGAGAACTAAAACGATATTATGACAAAAAAAATAACACTGACTCTCCTATAAAGACAGAAGAAGATTATCTGGTTAGATTTCAAAACAATGATTTAGACAAATAATATTATATATATAATGGAGCAAAACGAATTTGTGGCGCATCCTATAATAAAAAATTATGAAGCATCTCGAGATGGTGTTATTAGAAACTGTAGATTGAAAAAACCAGTAGGCAGTATTAATAATACTGGTTATCTTGCGTTTACTGCTAATGGCAAGAAAAATTATTACTCACATAGATTTACATACGAGTGTTTTTTTGGAATAATCAAAGATGGGTATGTGGTGGATCACATCAACGGCGATAAGCTTGATAATTCACTTGGAAATCTACGTATTATCACGCAAAGTGAAAACTGTGATTTGGAAACACTGGCGGGGCACGATTTGCAAGACCTGTTAAATCCGTAAATGCAGATGGTGAAGAAATTGTGTTCAAGTCAATTAATTCTGCTGCCAAATATTTTGACATAGTACCACCTTCAGTACAATACGTGGCAGAAAAATATACGGAAATCTGCCTTTTCCAAAAGATTTTTTCAAAAATTAAATTTTCAATACGTTTAGTCTACCGTATTTTTAATGTTACCAAATGATTACTTGATACCTACTGAAACGTTAATTTTCCCAAGGGTTTTGTTTAGCCATAATTGCAGTCACTGACTCTGTCAGGGGTTCACCTTCACCGTCGCTGCTCTCAGCATTGACAGAATCAGATAGCATAATCTTTCTTAATTGCATTACACGATTATCCACAATCTTTTTTCTTTCGTACTCGTGAGACAGTTCAGATTTAATATTTTCGATAGAACGTGCAAAGGTGCAAATAGCTTTATCTGATTGTCGTTTACCATGGCTAGTGATTCAAGCATGGATTGATAAATTAATTTTATGAATCTGTAGTTTGAAGATAGTGTATATTTATTATCAAATTTTCTCTGTTGCAGTAATTCAAAATCGCACATAATTTTCTGAGGGTCGAGATTATCAGATATTTTTTATTCCGTTATGTTTTAGTGTTTTAATAGCACAGATAATATCATTGATGTTTTCATGGTTCATTATATATATTTATTTTTATATTTAATATAAAAATAAATATTAGCTCCCATGACTTTTTTTTTGTCAGGGAGCTGTTTTGTGTGTGATATATGGTTTTGGTTTTGGACGGCACAAACATAAACTTATCCTAATGATTATATGGTTATGAAATATATACAGATGGTTTATGATTTTGATTTTGGACGGCACAAACATAAACTTATCCTAATGATTGTATGGTTATGAAATATATACAGATGGTTTATGATTTTGGACTGCACAAACATAAACTTATCCTAATGATTGTATGAACATGAAATATATACAAATGGTGATGACGGGGGAATCTTGTCTACGTCCAACAGATTTTGTACACTCTCCCCCCATACAAAACCCCGGGAGTGTAAAACGTACACCCCTCAAGGGTGTATGATAGGAGAGTGTATTTTGTCTGTTGTGGATATCGAGGAAATTCTCCGGGTTCCCCCAATTAGATAAGCATCAGTCGCAAATGCAAGATAATATCTTTAGCATTTTTGGAGACTCGAACACGCGAGAGTCTGTAGAGCTTCGATCTACGTCAAACCGTCTTACCATTTCGGCCATCGTTCTCTTATCAATAATATAGTTAAATTTAAGTATATATATAATATTTACGCTGTCTCACAGAACTTGTATTACTAATAGAATGTAGAATTGTACTTCAGTTTTTCAAAATTCATAAAATAATTTTGCACGCATAAAGTTATAGTTCGTTAAGGTAACAGACAGACGGACTAATATACGCTATACACGTACATACAACTGGGTTTGTACAGGTAACGTAGTAAGGGAAATAATCGTTCAATTTACTGCAGAGAGATAGCCGAGTTATCTCGCTTTATTATATATACAATTGTTTTAATCATAGAAAATTGATTATGTATTTACTCATCAGATTATGCCCTGATTAAATAATCAGACGTTCTATGAGCGTACATATAGGTTTATATTAAGAGATTCGTTCCTCGTGTCCAGAATGTTTCCTGCCTGGTCTGTAAGTTTGAAATTTATTCTTGTCAGAAATGGATTATGAACTCGCAGGTAAACGGGATTAATTGGTTCTGCCACAATTAACCAGCCTGGTGGGACAATCGGGCTAAAACTGAATAATATGTACCCTTGCTCCGCAGTGCCACTGCGGTGGCTAGATTTAGAAAGATCTACCTGATAGCTACCTTCAATAACATCACATACCAGATTGATTGCAATAACTGATGTTATACTTACAATGCCTGGTGATATATGTCTACCGGCACCAAAGGGGTTGTTATTGTGTTTTAGTATAGCCGGTGGTGGGGTTATTTGTTTCCACGATTCAATTACTCCCGGATAATATTCTTCAATAAGATCATTTAATGATTTCTTCATTTCAGCGTTATTTAAATCTGGTATAACAAATGTTTGTAAATCTTTTTCTGTTATTTTATAATGATTAAGAAATAATTGCATTAATGTTGGACTTGTGTAAATACTATCGATTTTAGTCGTAGTGTTTATAATACTTCGATTGGCGATGTATAAATCGAATAAGACCCCATTTAAATGTTTTATTAACTCGATTATTTGCTGCTTTACACTTTCATTATAATGTTGTGATAATGAAATAAGTAAATTTTTTAAATCATTAAACGTTTTATCATATTCAGGTTTAAGAGTATTTAAAAAATCCTTAAAAATTTTTTCATCAATAATATCTCGTTGCCTCCCTTCTGGTGTAATGATAATATTAAATACTGATCTAGTCATCTTGGGAATTCTTTTACCGTCAAAATCGATAAAGTAGTATATATTATTATTTGAATCAGATTCAAATAATATACGATTCCATGGATATTTTTCTCGATATTCTGGTTTTTAAATGAATTTTTCTTCACTCGTTTTAAACTCATTTTTAGTTGGTTCTGAAACTCCATTATAAACAGGTGCAACTTCAGGCCATCCTAACACTGATCTGATCGAACTTTGATAAATATCTACGAGGTAATCAGGGGAATTTATTTCAATCGCCGCTGATAGTGTTGGTTCATGAACAGTAATCGCTATTTTAGATTCTTTTCCTGTAATAGATTTAATTCTGCGTTGAAATTCATCATTAATCTGTTCTATTTGATAACTGCCCGTTGAAATTCCAACAACTTGCCAATCAGGTGTTCCATCTGGTTTATTTTTATTCGCGAATACCAGTGAATTATTTGGTTGTTGTCCACCAAACGGTTTTGATCTAATATTAGGCCAGCTATGATAAACTCGTAATTGCGCTAATGCTATTTCCTTTGCTGGAATTGCAGTCGGAAAATTAACGCTAAATTCAGGATTGGTTGAACTTAATGATATCATAGTAGTTTTTGACGGCGTTGTATTAGCTACGATCTGCTGAAGTAATTCTAACGATGACATTATTATTATCGTTATTATTTAATTCTCCATCTTTCCGTCACTAGAGAACGTATCGCGTTCCACTATGAACGCTTCATCGTAGGTTTTCATTATCGTTACGAACTCCTCATCAGATATTTTACCATCACTGAGATACGCTGAAATATACGAGCATAATTTAGTGTATGCGGTTGTTGCTGTGTGTAATTTCATTATATACTCGTTTAGTTTATCATTCGTACACGTAGATATTTTTTTAGAGATAATACTGAAAATACCTGCGCATGTTGTTGCCGTTGAAACTATAATCGTTACAACTGCAGGCGCTGTCATCGTTATTGTTGATAATAATAATCCAGTTCCAGCAATAACAGCAGAAACCGAGTATACCATTATATCAATAACAACCATACGACGACGATATTTTTTTACCTTTATCGTGTAATCGTCGATGATATTTTTTAGTTTAGTTTGACATTCACATACTTGAGCGTATCTGTGACGTTGAACGTCGATAAATGATTCTTGATTCATTATACTTATTTAGGTAACTAATTGAGGAGTTTCAGCTACGAACTCAACACACCACCAATAAGTCGCTGCGGTTAACTTTTTATCATTCGCTATTAGCATAAACGTTTCCTCGACATCTTTATTTAACACTATAGACACAATTCCAGAAAAATCATCGGTTGAATGACGCCATGGAAATGTGGTAAATATAGTAAATTTTTCAGCACAAAATATAGATAATCTGTATACACCAGTAACCTCTGCAGTGTGTTTAAAAGTGTTATTTTCCGGTGTCCATGTTGCCTTTCCTGATGCGACTGTGTACACGATATTAATGATCTGCGTGTGAGGAATTTTAACGAGATTAGTTTTTTGAATAATGTTAGGAATACCACTAATGATATCGTTGAGTCTTGCGTTAATGTCAGCGAGATTAATAATAACAGTTGGTGGAGTTCCAAAAAAGTCATTAATATTTCTGTTTATATTTCTACGAAAATTTAGAAATGTTTGTACATGATTAAAATATTCAGTTCTAAATGTAGCAATTCCATCATTGATTGTCGTTAATGAAGTCGTTATTGGAATTTCCTTATCGTCGACGTATTTCTTCGTTGCAGCGTCGAAATCTGTTTCTGGTGTTCTGAGATTATTAATACCATTATTATTCATGTCGAGAAATGCACGCATTATACCACCGCGCACTGACACGTACTTGGATTCTTGATCATCGACGTATTTTTTTGTTGCTGCGTCTGTATCTGCGATTGGATCTCCAAGATACGTAATTTTTCTTCCTGACATAATAATGTCACCTGTAAATACATCACCAGTTTTTTTAACATAATCGTTAACCGACTTACCGGAATCCTGTATTTTACCCTGATCAGTGAAAGTAACGACATTATTAACAACCGCGTTTGGAATTCGTACAAGTACATCTAGTAGTTGCATGTTACTCGTTTTTAATCGTCCTTGTTTGTCCTGAAAAACGACGACTTCATTTTGATCCACACTCGTTATATTTAATAAATCATCGATTTCATTTCTGAGCTGATCAATAGTTGCATATTTAGATAAATCGACCTTCTGAGCTCTACCTGAGGATCTTCCATAAATATCTACCATTATATTTACTGATATCAGTTTAAGTGCTATGACGTAGTGTAGTGAACGCGTGCACGACTTTATGAGGCGGTGCTGTTGATTTTGATACAGCATCAAGCATAGCGAGGGTTTCACGGCCGCATATTGGAGGATCAGTTATTTTTTGTGTCGGTAACGTTGAATACCAGATTGGAGTAGTATTATTACTGACATAATGAAGAAATTCTTTTGGTGGTGCTAATCCATACGAATCGAAATAAATAATTCCACGTGGATCAATTGCATATCCTACCCAGTGCGTGCCTGGGCCAGAATTTTTATCGAGATTAATAATACCGGTTTCATGTTGCATTGCAATGGTAGGTAATTGATCGCGCATAAAAACACCTCTAAAATTTTTTATTTTTAATTGCTTAGCAGCATTAAGTAAATCAAAATTGGACATGGGTGTTATTAGTAAACTGTCCCTGGAAGTCTTAGACCTTTTCCGTACCAGTGTGGGGTCCCTGGCAATCTTAGACCCCGACCGTATGCTGGGCCTGATAATCTTAGACGGCCCGGCTGTGGTACGTTTGGTGCTCTTAGACGTCTTCCGTGTTGCTTTTGTCGTGATCTTTTTTTTAAATTTTCTGCGTGCATAATTCCCTGTCCGGTTGCTTTCTTTAACGCCATTCCAGCAGCTGTTTCAACAACACCTAGCGCAGCTGCCTTTGCAACAGCTGGGGCTGCAGCTGCTATTAATGCTGGTATTGCTGCGAGAAGTGGAAATCTACCACCCGTCTTAACGATGTCTTTGATGGCGCCCGCAGAAAGATTAAGTTTAACGCCTTTATTTGATTTTTTAGCGTCATTGAAGTTTTTAAACTGACGTTCGGTCAACGATAGTTTATCTGCACCGGTCATCTGTTCTCGCTTTAGCCATATTTTTATTCCACAATTATTTTTTGATGCTGATTGCAGTCTTTTAATCTGACCAGGAGTCAGACTTACACTAACGTGATGATATGACATTATAATTATTATGAACGATCTAATTACATGTTTTCTACTGGAGCATCAATAACTCTCATTCGTCCACCAACACCTTCGAGTAACATCGATTTATCGCTGAGTATAACGGCTATTGCTCTGTAATTAGGAATAGCTCCAACATCTCTATTAACACGAGCTCTGAAGTGTATATCTACAACAGATTGTCTGATTAAATCTAAATGTTCTAGTGAAAAGTAATAAATCGGATACAGCGTTGTAAAATCTAGCTGCGATATTTGTAAACCAGTATCAACGTTTAGATCTCGTCCCATAAACGACATATGACGATGATATGCACGTGCTACATGATTTTGATCGAAATTCAGTAATATATCCTCGGATGGTTCTTGATGTCCATTTATCCTTAATGAAACTTCAGAAACACCGAGTTTATCAAACACCATTTGATTTCGTAATTGTGTGTTTAATCGTGCAGTATCTTGAAACGCAATAAATATGTGTCGCGGTGCAGAAACACCTTGCTGAGAAGTTATTTGCCATGTGAATAAACCATTAATAGCGCTCTGCACAACATCTGTAGTTGTTGTTAACCATGACAACGTTGATTTACCACCTTGACTCATAAAAGATAACAACCGGTCTTCTTCAGATATTGACGGAGTCATCACTGGCATCCACAGGGAAAGTTTTGTAAGAATTACTTTACCAGCATCACCAATGGGTCTCCATAATGCATCATTATCATCGCCTTTTCGTACAAGTACAACTGTGTGTTTGGCTCCGAAAATGACTTTTCTGACATTTCTACAGAATCCAAAAATATGTGACAGTGGAATTGCACATGAAAATGCTCTCCTATCGCCTCTTAACATTGATCGACGTGCTGCAAATCCTAAGTTGAAATCTGGATTTGGAAAAGGTAGATCTTCAACAGCAGCAGCAACAGGAGGAACAGCTCGATTATTGGGTTGTCGAAAAATCTGATTTCTACTGTCAGGGTGGTCAGAAGTATCCTTGACAAACATCATTGATGGACCAGCTGATCTTGAATAATCGTCGCTGTATCTTGCAAGGCCTAGTATTGTCGTTGCAACGTCAACGTCCTTCTGGATTGATTCAATATTTTTTCCGTCAATCATGTACGTAGCGCTATCAAATAACGCCATAATACCATTATTAACAAAACCAACCCTAATTTCAGCTCCATATGCTACTGGTGCTGCAGGAACAGCGTTATTTATAATTTCACCTTCGACTTCAATAAATGCTTCAGCGGGTAGGAAATATCTACTTGTATCTTGAACCTGTAGTTCGATTCGTCCACGCTGATCTGGAATTCGTGCGTCGTAAGAATAATACTGATAATCGCGCACAGACTCATCTTTGAGAACTGGTGCGTCCATGTCAAACGCGGGGTCAGATATGCGCTTAAACATCTTTATTATTATCGTCTTCGTCTAACTCGAAGACCACTTCCTGCTATCAGACTAGCGGTTATATTTTTTTCTTTTCCGACATCGGGATATCAGCAAACTCCGCTAGTTTTTGATTAGCGGCTTGATTTATTATTTTACTTACATTTGCTGGCATCACTTCAGTGCTAGGTAATTTCACAGGTCGGGCCGGTCTGCGTATTAATCGTGATAGTCTATCTTTAATTGCTGAGAATGCTTTACTAGCGAGATTACCAACAGCGCCTATACCTTTTTCACGAACAACATCAATAGCTTTCATTCCTAGTTGCTTTGCAATCGGTATTGCTTTTGGGGCTATCCTTCTAAACAGACCCTGAATAACATCACCTAGTCCATCTCCGTAGGTCGTTTTGTATACAGGTAATCGAGAGTTTATTACCCTGACCATGGTAGGTCCACGTTGAGTACCATGCACGATCATTGTTATTATTAAGTGATTTTATCACTAATTGTTCTAATCACTGTAATAATCGTCGGCGATTTCATTAATAAGAGACCGATATACATTAATATCCATGATGCCGCCACTAAATAATCGTTTACAAATATCAGCTACTTTATTAATGATTTCTGGGGAATTATTACCAGCTCTTTTTCCTCCGATGAGGATTTCTAGTCGATCGACATCAGCAAGAACGTTATTGGGGCAAGTAATAAGACCACTTCCTAGACCACTTCCAGTTGCGCCGGGAGTGTCTTGAAATTCTTCTTCTTCTTCTTCAATTGGTTTCGGTGATGTTGTTTTCTTTGGTGTAGGAGATAGAACTGGTATTCGTGATTTTGGTGATACTGGATAATCACGAAGTGATTGCTCAAATGTTTTTTCTTTTTGTTGTCGTTCTTGTTTCTTTCGTTCTTGTTTTTGTTGTCGTTCTTGTTGTTTTTGTTGTTTTTGTTGTTGTTTTTGTTGTTTTTGTTCTTCCTCATTCTCTTTTCTTGATTTAATTAATTTATCAATTTTCTTAATATAATCCTTATATAATGGATCATCATCTCTAGCTTGTTCAAGATTCATTTTTATGCGATATAAATATTTTCGCCATTGTTTATTGCTTTTAATATCTTTTGCGTGTTCAGGTTTCATTAATTTACTTCTATTACTAAAACTATCCACAGCAAACTCAGCTAGATCATCTTTGTCCAATTTATTAATTACCTTAATAGTTTCTTCATCAAATTTATTTATCAATTCAGCAGTACTCTGACCTGTTGATTTTGGTTCAGGGGCTGGTGCTTCAGCACCTTCTGCTTCATCATCTTCAGGTTGATCTTCATCCTCAGGTATTTCCGGGACTGGCATCGCAGCAGCTATTTCGGCTGGAAGTTCACGTAAAATTTCTTTTGTCTTTTTTGTTCTTCTTGCTATTTTTTCAGTTCTTTCTGCTATTTTTCCAGCTGCTTCAGCGGTTTTCTCTAACACAGGTTGAATACCTTTAGTGGTCTCAGTGATAGGTTTAAATAATTTTTTTGTATCCTCTTCAAATTCAACTTGAGATTCCTGACGCGATTGTAGTTGTTGCTTAACAGAATCACGAACGGGTAGATATTTTTTAATTGCCTTTAGTCGCTCTCGAGCTAATTTAGCTGAGTGTGGTTCTCCAGTACTCATTATTGATAATATCTATACTGGCTGTTTAATTTATAGCAGCAGTAGAGCTGTTGAAGGACATACGTATGTGACCAGATTGTGAAAAAATCTGGTCAATTAAAGAAGTTTTCATTATTAAGGCAAAAATATTTTTTTTTCAGGTAACCCTTAATTTTCAAAAATAAAGTCTCTACAAAGTTGTAGGGTCCAGCTCTACTGCTGCTTGAGGGAAAAGGGGTCGAAGAGCTTATGTAGACTAATACTCTAACGTACTATTCATCACCCCATCATCACGATGTGTGTAGTGACCAATACCTCAACAGCTACACACATTCTTTCCAACACGCCGTGGCCAATAACTCGACTCATTTCCTATCCAACACCCTACACTTTACCATCAACATTTATATACCCGCGATTTGTGTATATATATATATATATATATATATATATATATATATATATATATATATATATATATATATATATATATATATATTGCCTATACCTCAGATAATGTTAGAGGTGTTAGTAAATTTGTATATATTGTATCCCTTTTATAAATAGCTTTAACCAAGAGAACCAACCATAATAACACTAAAACGGACGTAATGGGCTTTAGCGGAGACCAGCAAAACATACGGAATATCATAATGATCAAGGCTAATAGTAGTACTAAACTTCCACATTGTCGCGAACTTTAGAGAAAACTGTGAAGAAAACAAAGTCAGGAAGAACATGTAAAGTTGTTGGCCTACACTAAAAATAGTACAAAAATTCCTAAACTCAAAGGGACATTAACGAAGACTGAATTAATCCGGGAAAAAAATGTAAAAGTGTTGGTCTGGACTAAAAGTATTACCACAATTCTGAAACTCAAACGGACGTTGGCGGAGACGGAGAAAAGTGAGGCACAATTTTAAATATGGTTAAGACTAAGAGTAATAATGAAATCTATAAACTATTACGGAATTTATCTAAGATAAAGAAAAAGGAACTTAAACGCAAATTGTACAAATTGTAAAAGGAATTTTAACTAATTGCAAAAAGTTAGTTTTAAAAGGGGACAAATTTGGAACGTTTGTTACAAATAAAGAATAAACAAATTATATTAAATTTAGCGATGACTGAAAAAATGTCCGGACAAATTTAAAAATTGCGAAAGAATATTTTACAAATTGTGATAGATGTTGCTCTGATCCTACATCTTTGAGATGTTTGGAAAATTAATTCATTCTTGATTATGACTGTACATTAGGAGAGGAAACTAGGACAAACTGTCAGGGTTGGATATACCGGGGGGTTCGGACTCGTGTTTTATATTCTTCCAGGTTCGACCTCATAACTATCAATCTAGTTTGATATACACTTAATTTTCGTTGTAAGGAGCCCCTGTGCATACAGGCAAGCAAAATGCGCATTATTTAAATAATTCGTTGTTGTTTGATTGAGATGAATGACTAGGACAACAGTTAATGTCAAATATTTTAAACTAAACTTACCCTGAAAACCCAATATGGCTGCTGATCCCTTCTTCGAATTAGACGAGATTAAATTAAGGATGTTCCTCACGAAACAAGATTAAAATAGAAATTGAGCAAGGAAACAATTGTGTGGCATACAAATTTATTGAAGTATACACAAGTACATAAAATTACGTCAGCATGATTTTAAACAAGCTTGAATAGATAAGGGAATATGCAATAGTGTTTCATTTTATCTGAGCTTTTCAAATGAACCTTTAGTATTTCATTTGATCTGATCTTTTCAATATGCTATAGTGTTTCATTTGATCTGATCTTTTAAAATTGAACCTTCTCCTGACACTTCTTATCAGAGAATGAATTATAATACAAGTTTAGGTGCTTAAATTTGTACCACGTGACCTGTAAATGTATACAAGCATTTGATGAGTTACCATTGCTCCTGAGTCCTTGTATTCACCCACTCGTCGATCCATACATTCTTTTGTTCATTATTCATTCTTTTGTTTGATCATTCATTCATTCACTAATTCATTCATTCATCCATCCATCAATCAATTTCTTATAGAACCAGGACAGTCGACATTATCAGGAAACTGGAGAAAAAAAAAAGGAAATACGATTGAATGATGGTTTACTTGATAAATGCAAAACACTTGTTTAGTGGACGATGGTGGCTTCGATGTAATCACCGTACGTGAACCTTTCTGATTGGCTGAAGCTATGAACTGGTTATATGCTGTCAGTTAGCACAAAATGTGTGGTCCGTTTGAAACTTTTTTTTAGATGAAATAGGTTCACTCTCTCTCTCTCTCTCTCTCTCTCTCTCTCTCTCAGGCTGTCACAAACGATATTTCTTTATCCACCCTTGAGCTATATATCTTTTGTGGTATTCGGGAAAGCGAGATGGAGAAGGAATCTGTTATGGCCAGTTTCATTATAGCTAGAGGTCAGTGAACTGATACAGTAAATATATATTATGCCAATGAAACCTATATTTTCGAGCACCAAGTGACTAACCCATTCTGTTCCTTGTGTAACTCAATAAAAACCAATAATTGATTAATAAAAAAATATTAATTGGGCGAGTAATTATATGTATTATCGTATCTTCCCTGGCAAAAGAACGATTTACAAGTATAAAACTTTGAAGAAAGAAAATATGGCGTTCTTTTAAGATTTTTTTCACGAGAGACAGCTTATGCGTGAGTTTCAACTGAATGCAGCTTTAACAATACAGTATCATATCTGTTTTTAAATTACAAATATTGCATTTGCAGATGGAAAACATGCTTGATTAACAGAGTGTGTCACTCGTGTGTCTTCTTGCACGTCGAATCACGGTGATGTAAATACAGTGAAACTTTCTTAAACAGGCTCCTCTTTTACCCTGGCACCTTCTGCATACTGGCTACATATTCATATCCTATAAAACCTGTTTCGGTGCCAAGTATCCACAGTCTTTTTGCGAAAACAAGGGACATGCCGTTCGTGTTTCCGTCAGTCAGCCCATCATGCTTTCATTTCCTCTCTGTTACTTTCAAGCCGTTTGTGACTAAGGAAAGAAGCTGGTTTTCTTGTACATCATCATTAGAAGGTGTGTCGAATATCACATTAGGGGTTCTGTTTTCAAGGTCAATGTCACAACTCAGTATTTTACAATGTTTACACACCTTCCCTTCGTTGTATAATATTAGAGTCATTTGAAAATGAGGAATGGAACTTGGTATGCATATTCAACAGCTTTATAAGTTTTGTAGCGTATGACATGGGGAGTCCTATCTTGTTCAAGATCACGGCTTTAACTTTTGTTTCTTTGTTTATGTGATCTACTTTGTTTATTCTTGAATGTAATTTTCTATGATCGATTGTACAATTCTTTCAACGGAAGGAAGTAAAGATACAAGTCAATCTACTGTGAGCGTTGTGACATCACTACGGTATAGGTGGGGGACAAAAAATTCACTGAATTTACTTGTTGATCTTCAGTATACTAATCACCTCTATAAATCGGACAATTATGTGGTTCTTGTTGTGTCCTGTTTATAAAAGTTTCGCTGTATGAATGTTTTTCCAGAAAGGAAAAAAAATGTTGGGGGTTAATAAAGTCAGAAATGGTGTTGTTTTAAACATACAATAGTAACCCATTGGGCGGCTGGCTTTTAATCAAATTTAATAGTTGAAACTGTACTTGGTGTGTTGTTCGTGGAGTCCACGATAGCCTCCACAGAACGCATAGTTTCAATCTCGGACTGAGTGAGCATTGTGTTTAAATTGCAGAACATCGGTCCAGTCTCCATATAGAAGGTATAGTTAGTCTCAGATTAAGCGTTTTCTACAAATTGCACAAAATAGGTGACCTTTACGCACTTGTGGAGAGAATTAGAATTTGGAAAGATTTCCCAGGAAATGCATAAATAATTCACCAGTTTATTTTGAAGTTGTGTATTGTATCCAACATAGCTCGCCAAGCAATCCATTGTTTATGTAAGACTGGCAAACAATAATAACAACTGAGTACGTTTTGGAAGACGACTTTTATATGCAATCAGTAGAATATAACTTTCAAACTAACATTTTTTTTTTCTTATTTTACAAGAGACAGCCAGTTTACAGATTTAATTATCTAAAGTCTTTTTTATAACCCCATAAGGAAATATAAAAGATATGTCCGCTTTATAGTCACTGTCAAATTGCTGGATCTCGTTCAGCGTTTGCCTGAAGACTTAAAGATTTTCAGTCAAATTTATGCAAAATATTTAGCCTGGATTTGCAGTATTTTTCCTATGTATATTTTTTCAAAACCTTATGAAAATATTTTTCTTGAAGAATGATACTGCCTAGAAGTCATCAGTTTATACCCTGACACTCATTTTATTTCAGTTGCTTCTAAATGTGAAAGCTTTTTATAAGATAAACTGGCGCTATTAATCCGTTTATTTTTTTTTTATTTTTTGTTCAGGCGTCTTGCTACTGTTTACGATTATACCCGAGTTTTAAATTACAGGATGGCAAACTTTCCTAAAATATTTCTTAATTCTTGAGCTAGACTGTCAATTTCCTTAGTGTTAACATTTGAGTGAGACTGTCAATTTCCTTAGTGTTACCATTTGAGTGAGACTCGATTTCCTTAGTGTTACCATTTGAGTGATGAGACTGTCGATGTCCTTAATGTTACTATTTTAGTGAGATTGTCAATTTCCTTAGTGTTTCTATTTGAGCGAGACTGTCAATTTCCTTAGTATTACCATTTGAGTGAGACTGTCAATTTCCTTAGTGTTACCATTTGAGTGATGAGACTGTCGAAGCCCTTAGTGTTACTATTTTAGTGAGATTGTCAATTTCCTTAGTGTTACTATTTGAGCGAGACTGTCAATTTCCTTAGTATTACCATTTAAGTAAGACTGTCAATTTCTTTAGTGTACCATTTGAGTTAGACTGTCAATTTCCTTAGTGTTACCATTTGAGTGAGACTGTCAATATCCTTAGTGTTACCATTTGAGTTAGCTGTAAATTTCCTTAGTGTTGCTATTTGAGTGAGACTGTCAGTTTCTTAGTGTTACCATTTCAGTGAGACTATCAATGTCCTTAGTGTTACTATTTGAGTGAGACTGTCAATTTCCTTAGTGTTACTATTTGAGTGAGAATTTTCTTAGTGTTACCATTTGAGTGAGACTGTCAACGTCCTTAGTGTTATCATCTGAGTGAGACTGTCAACGTCCTTAGTGTTACCGTTTGAGTGAAACTGTCAACATCCTTAGTGTTACCA
>JAECUM010015772.1:0-40000 GCA_016617855.1 Megalonaias nervosa | reverse complement strand
AAAAATGGCTATCCACGCAAGCAATTGTGAGTTTTTCGGATTGAAAACACTCTTTCCAACTTTATTGCCTAATATGGTCCACTGTTACCTTATATTGTTTATATACACAGTTTTCGATAGTTTGAATAATAGACCAATCTATATTTCTCTGCTTCAAAATGTATATAAAAAAATTAAGCAACTTGATTGTAGTTTAAATTTATATATAAATCTGACTAGATCTCACTCATTACAAGTTGAGACTGGAGAGGGAAACCATGTCAAATATCCTTACATATTTAGTTTGACTCTTTTCTTCAGTCAAACCTTTGTTGTCATACACTTCTCGTGATACCAGAGCAATCACTGTAGATGGAATTTAGATTACAAGAGTTAAAAGGAGAATGTATGGATGTTTACAAAACAATAGCCAATTACAATCGAGGGTTTTTAAATGTTTCAGTATGGAACTGGTTTCCACATGATGCATATCACTTCTGTAGTATTGTTGATGGACGTGGAGGAGAATAAACACTGAAAATGGAATATACGGAATTTTTGCTCTGCAACCAATGAAAATGGAATGTACTGAATTCTTTGCTCTTTAACCGATAAAAATGCTGCATGGAATGAAGAATAAGTCATTTAATATCATTTGGCAACTAGTGTTGTCTCTGAATATTACAGTGTATAATAAGCTGGTATGACTTGCAGTATTGAGAGCACTGGAATATCTACATGAAAGAGTGCAAACAAATTAGATTTTCAGCTGCAGCATTTGTGTATAATTGTGCAGATTTAAAATAAATGACGAGAAATGAAAACTATCACAATATCTCTACAATTATATCCTGGCAATGAAGGTAGTGAGTTTTGAGTCTCACCTGACTACTTAGCCCTAACCCCCTTACCCAGGTCCCTACAACTGTTGTTGTTATGTACTTGTCTTTAACCAACCCTCTTGCTGCCTCCTTCCTTAGAAGAAGATCAGGTTATAACACATCTAGCTACAATGTAGCCTCAGCGTGGTTGAGGCTTTGATCTGATCCTATAATGGAGCAAATTAAACTATTGTCAAATACAGAAAGATGACTGTAGTTAAAATCTATTACCTAAATCAAGTTATATTTTTCAGGAAGTTTAGCAATGATAAAGTTATTAAACCTATATCAGGTAAATTATATTGGACTGTTTACACCAACCATACCTTGTCCACTATGACAGATAATACAAGATTCTCACATTAATTCGTTTTCCAAATAAAGCATGTTATGCCATATTTGGATATTCTTTATGATAACTAATTCAATGCATACCATATTTACTACAATCTGTTTATATTTCAAATATGGGAGCAACATCATAATGTGGCACACCCAAAAAATGATCCTGAAAATGGAATTAGTTATCAGTTGAATTAATATGGCAGATGATTCAAAAGAAAATATCAGATAAGAAGGTAAACAATTGAAAATGCCCTCATGCAACCCTCAGGGTGGTTTGAGTTTGAGACCCCTGCTTTACTTAATAATGTAATAGCTGAAACTATAATTGCTTGTATATAAAATTTTGTTTAGCATACATTAGCAGAACAGCAAGATATAGCATTCTCTTTTCTAGTGTCTGCAGTATCGTCATTGTAGTTTTTCTTTTATTTGTTTCCTAAACCATTAATAGATTCTTCTCACACTTGAGATGAATCCTCTTGAAGTGATAATAATTTTCTCACCCTTGGGGTCAAAGTCACAGTTTTTGTATATACTTATTGGGGTCCATTGGAGGGTGGTGGGTGATGCATGGGGTCAAAAGCCAAATGGAAAAATACAATAATTACTGTAACATTTAAAAAAAAATTTGACCAAACTTTATACATGCACTGCACGAGCATGGGCCCGAATTGGAGGACCTGGCTTTCTTGTTTTTATTTGCAATATTCACACATTACCCATTGTTTTATACTACTGGATATGTACATATTTTAAATCTGAGTATCTTTTTTCCTCTTTTCAGTTCTGTACAGGTTTCTGGTACTGTTCTTCAACTGTCTGCTGACATTTGGCTCCTACTTTTGTTTTGACATGCCAAGTGTTCTACAGGACCAGTTCACAGGGGTAATTTATTAAGTTTAGCCTCTATCATCATTCAGTTTCCTTGAGTAAGGAACATGGGTTGACCAGAAATATCCAGAAGGAGTTTATGGTATGGTCATATGTCTGTCTCCTGTCCATCTGTCTATCAACAGTTGCTTGTTACCAGTTTGGAGGCCATATTTCTGATCTTTTTTATCACACATAAAAATTTTGGATGAGTTGGGTGATAGGTGAGAGCTGTGCATGTTAATAAATTGATCTTGTATCGGATTGGCTTTAGCTTGTTACCTCTCTGGAGGCCATATTTCTTGCCTGATTTTGGAAGTTAAGGTTATATCATCAAGATCGCTGATGAGTCAAGTAAACAGTGAGATCCATACATTTTAATCAGGTGATCTTGTATTAGAATGGCAAAGCTTGTTACCGCTCTGAAAGCCATATTCCTTGTCTGATTTTGATACAACTTGAAATATGTGCTCTGATCCTGGACAGATTTGATAATAGTGAGAGTCATGCATATTAACTGTAATCTTGCACCTGATTGGATAAACTTGTTACCACTCTGGAGGTCATATTTCTGGTTCAGTATTTTTATCAGATAGGGAAATATGGGCCGATATCGTCGAGATCTCTGGCAAGATTGATATTGAGTGAGATCAACACGTATTAATAAGGTCATCTTAAATTAGGTTGGATTAGCTAGTTACCAATCTGGAGGCCATATCTCTTATATGATTTTGATAAAATTTGGAATATAGGCTTATGTCATAATAATCTGTGACAAGTTTGTGAGCAAGAGTCACACATTTTAATGATGTGATCTTGCATCAAATTGAACCTACTTATCAAAATCTGATGACTTTATTTATGATAATATTTTGATCAGAGTTGTTAAACTATTGTTAAGATGTTGAATACAGGGTTGAAAAAAATCATGATTTTTTACAAAATTAAACAATCGGGTTTTAAAAACTTAAGTTTGGATTTTTTTTTTATTAATGAAAGTTAGCAGGCTATTGTATATAATTATATAGTGAATACAAGAACAGATTTAGGTTTATCAATTTATTTGCAGATTATATACAGTTTATAATAGTTATAATGTGATATTTTAAAGTTATTAGAAAACCAGATTAAGACAATCACTTAATCACTTAAGCTGAAACATATTTTAAATCACTACATTGAAATACTACATTTTCAGTGTCCATTTCTGATTTAGGATAAGTACTTTGTCTTTAAGAGTTTGTAAACAAATTTTCAAATTTAAGAGAGGTATTTTGTATTTAACTGCTGTTCTCTGTCTGGTTGCAGGCTGCATGGTTCATATGCATAACTATTCCTTGCAATTCTGTATTACAAGTCTTATATATTGTACAACATGCAGGAGTGACAATCCTGTCAGAGTTTGGCCAGACACAATTTTTTTTTTCTAGGCAGTAATATAGAGATTCACAGATTCCAAGGTCATCCAAGGTTTTTCTTCTTAATGGTATGTGACTAAATGAACCTGCAGCTTTTATATGCTATGCCTGCTTTATAATTAATACTGGGGTGTTGAAACTTCAAATACGTGAGAGACAGTTAAAATTAGTTAAGCACATCATATCACCCAGCATGTGTTTGAAATTAGACTTACATTTTGAATGTTTCAAGTTCAAACACTAAATTACAATTAGTTGAGCAGGTCCAATGTGTGTTTGTTTAGATTCACATTTTGACACTATAATTAGTTGAGCAGATCCAATGTGTGTTTGCTTAGATTCACATTTTGACACTATAATTAGTTGAGCAGATCCAATGTGTGTTTGTTTAGATTTGCATTTTGATACTAAGTTATAATTAGTTGAGCAGATCCAATGTGTGTTTATTTAGATTCACATTTTGACACTATATTATAATTAGTTGTGCAGATCCAATGTGTGTTTATTTAGATTTATATTTGAATGTAAGACATTAAAATTAATAAATCATTTGGATGATTTTTTTAAAGAATTGTTTGGGAGAGATTTAAATCCTGGTTGGATAGGTGTAAATATGAGCAAGATCTACACACACATATATGATGTAATGTGGTATATAATTAGCTGATTTCTACACACACATGATGTAATGTGGTATAGAATTAGCTGATCTACACACACACATATATGATGTAATGTGGTATATGATTAGCTGATCTACACACACACACACACACACACACACGATGTAATGTGCAATATGATTGGTTGATCTACACACACATATGATGTAATGTGCAATATGATTGGTTGATCTACACACACATGGTGTAATGTGGTATATAATTAGCTGATCTACACAGACATGATATAATGTGGTGTATAATTAGCTGATCTACACATACATGATATAATGTGGTATATGATTAGCTGATCTACACAAGACACATGATGTAATGTGGTATATAATTAGCTGATCTACACACACATATATTATGTAATGTGGTATATCATTAGCTAATCTACACACACATAAGTAATGTGGTATATGATTAGCTAATTTACACGCACACATGTAATATGGTATATGATTAGCTGATCTACATGCATACAAACACACATATGATGTAAAGTGGTATATAATTAGCTGATCTACACACACACATATGATGTAATTTGGTATATAATTAGCTGATCTACACACACACATGATGTAATGTGATATATGATTAGCTGATCTACACATACAATATAATGTGGTATTTGGTTAGCTGATCTACACACACACACATGATGTAATGTGCAATATGATTTGGTTGATCTACACACATATGATGTAATGTGGTATATAATTAGCTGATCTATATGCACACACATATATGATGTAATGTGGTATATAATTAGTTGATCTACCCACATACATGATGTAATGTGGTATATAATTAGCTGATCTACACACACACACATGATGTAATGTGGTATATAATTAGCTGATCTACACACACATGATGTAATGTGGTATATAATTAGCTGATCTACACATACATGATGTAATGTGTTATATGATTGGCTGATCTACACACACATGATGTAATGTGGTATATAATTAGCTGATCTACACACACACATGATGTAATGTGGTATATAATTAGCTGATCTACACACACATATATTATGTAATGTGGTATATAATTATCTGATCTAGACACATATATCATGTAATGTGGAATATGATTAGCTGATCTACACACACATATGTAATATGGTATATAATTTGCTGATCAACACACATATATCATGTAATATGGTATATGATTAGCTGATCTAAACATATATATGATTTAACCTCGTATCTGATTTGCTGATATTACGAGTCTATGCTCTTAAAATAAGTAAGCTGGCAAGCTGAAGCAATTCATCCTTTTTCAAAAAGTCTAACTGTTTCTGGGTAGGATTTGAAATAAAGATATCCACTTTAGATAACATTCTAAAAAGCCTGTTGATTTCATTAAAAAATGTCTAAAATGTGAAATAATACCTGGGATTTAGAAAATTTAAAAACAGAGTGAATCAGAATTTAAAAAAACAAAGTTTTCTGAAATATTTTAGCAAAATTCATATCCTGCAGACAAGTGCCCAATTTTCTGTTATGAGTCTATGCTCTTAAAATAAGTAACAGAAAATAGTGAAAGACAACAAGTTTTGTAAAATTTAACAAATAATCTATTTCCCTAGAAAACAAAGTGAAAATGAGAAAAAAGAACTTATGGTATTACAAATTGAATCCCCAAATAATCCAAGAATTAGAGAAACAAGTCCTAGTACTTAAAGACCTGAATAAAATAAAATTCAGTAGAAGTCCTGAATAAATCCAAAAACTGAAGGTGATGAATGTGTCTGTTGTAGCTCCTAGAGTGCTGATATGCCAACAGTCCTTTTGTTGAATCACAGTAATATTATTCCAGGTTTGAATTCAGTATAAATTCAAGTGAATGTCTTGGTCCACGAATTTTATTAGAGCACTTTTGTATTTCCAGAGAAAATAATCACTTGAATTCAGTAATTTGAAGAAATAAAATTCAGCCCAACTGGAAACAACATAATATACAATTTCAAGGTGCTAGATCTCAAAGCAACTGATAAAATCCTCTCAGTTACACAATATATAGTTCTCTACTTGACCTCAGGTCACAATTAGCATTTTCTGAAAAGAAAAACCTAATACCTAATGGAAAATAACTTTCTAGAATGATCCTGATGTTTACAAAACAATAACCTGGATTATGTATAATTCACTTGATACACCTCTTCAGTGACAACCACCTAGTAGTACAAAGCAATAACCTGGATTATGTACAATTTACTTGATACACCTCTACAGTGACAACCACCTAGTAGTACAAAACAATAACCTGGATTATGTACAATTTACTTGATACACCTCTACAGTGACAACCACCTAGTAGTACAGTGTTTCAGCAGCTTCATCAGTAAAATCCTGAAATCCTTTCAGCTGCTTCTTTCTTTTGGAGCTGAAAGACATCATTTATGTTTTTCACTTTTGGAGCAGTTAGCAGTGCAAACCTATAATATTGTTTCATTATTCACACATCAATAGCTGATATTATCAATGTTGATCATAAGAGACAAGACAACCTGCCTGCTCAGATTAGTGAGTACTTATTGCCTTCCCAAGCATCCATTGTTGTTTTAATGTTAGTAAGTTTGTACGCATGAAGCACTGATGCATACATTATACCATAACACCCTTTTCTGACTTTTTGCTTGATTTGCAGCCATCTGTGTTGTCAACATTATTGCCACTATCACTGGCCTGTAAAAAAAATAATCAAATCTTTAAAATGATTATTACTTACTAGTATTGTAGATGAAGACATAGACCTCATTCATCCCAAGCATTGTAGATGAAGACATAGACCTCATTTATCCCAAGCATTGTGGATTAATTTCTGTATTGTATCCATATTATTCATGTTCATATTATTATTATTATTATTATTGTTAGTAGTAGTAGTATAATAACAATGTAATTTTGGTTTATCACGAGCGATAAAATAATTAATCTTTAGTAATACTTACATGAATATTTTATCCAAGGTTGCAAAGATGGGTTCTGCTTATCTATTGTTACAAGTTGGAATTCAATGGAGCCTTGTGGATATCCTGTTTATATCCTTGTCAAAAACATGAACTAATACTGTCAGCATTATCCACTTGATCATTTGACTCATTAATGAAAATGATGAAATTTTCATTACAGCACATGTCTATGACTTTTTCATCCCATTGAGGACCCAGCACTTGGGTCATGTGTGAGTAGTTTTGTCCATTTGCATGAGAACTTTTGTGTGATTTCCAAGTCTTGGAACATTATTTTGATTAGACCTGAAAAAATCATCAGCTACCAGAGGCAGGAGATTATGTTCAGCAATGAAGTTGATAGATAGGGACTTGGCACATGTAACTCTATCCTCATCTGAGGCAGATTTTGTAAACATGGATTTCAGTGTGGGCATATTTGTTGTTGCAGTTAGTATGGATTTATGAGATGGGAGTTTCTGCATGATGCATGATGTCATTATTACCACATAACAAATTTTAAAATCAGAGTTACATCAAGAGCAGAATGATATTCATGTCTTTGAACTTTATTGCAGCCACTGAAATTCCCATTTCCATCCATCATTGAGTTTTGTTCGATAATACATTTCCTTGGATTTTGTGTTTGACATTGGGAGATAGTTCATGCTTAGACATCTCGACAGATCTTAAGCACCTAAGTCAAACTGACCCAGTTTTATGGAACTTGAGCTCTAGTGTAATCCAACCAACATCAATTAACATCTTTAATCCTGTCCTAATTACTTTTAATCATACATAATATAGACTCTAATCCATCTCCACAACTTTAAGCACCCAACCAGAACATAAATCAAAGTAATGTTTATTGTTTTATGCTGATTGAGCTCTTTAGTAACCCAATCAAAATCAATTAACATCTTTAATCCTTTTGGAATTACTTCTGCTTACACATAGTAAAATCCACTTTGACAAACTTCAAACAATGAAGCCAGCTGACCATGCCAACAGGATCAGAGGGTGAAATTGGCAGCTACATTGTCTTGCTCTACTTAAATGAGTTCAGTCACAGTCACATGATTACTGTTAATTAGTACTACTGTACATTTACTAAATTTAAATCAAAATGGGAAAAACTAAATTTTTCAATAATAATTTTGCATGTGGGAGGTTTCAGTGAGTGATGGGAGGGATGGGAGACACCCCTATTCTCAGGAGAAAAACTGTCTGGTGTAGGAGGTTCACATACGTGATTTTGGTAGTGAGGCTTTGTTTATGTCAGGACCTGGAGGAAAATTGTACAAATTAATACATGTATAACAGTTATTTCTTTCAGGAGTACACTATTTTGAGAGGCAAGTAAACACGGTAAAAGCATCAATTTAAAGATCTTTTTATATTTGATTGTTTCTAATTAAAACATACAAGTTTCAGTGCCATATAAAAATAATATCAAAACCAAATATGGTTGTTTTGGACAAGTGGAATTTGAGTCAGGGCAAGTGATTTTATGCGCTAATGGTCATATACCAGAAGAGCTTATGGGATGGCCTGTTGTATGTCATCAGATGTTTGATGATCCATTAACACAGGTTTGTTATTGTTATTGTTATTGTTACTTCTCCTAAACTACTTGAAGGATTGCCATGAAACTTTGCACACACACAGGGTTCTGATGAAAATGGTGCTGCTCAGAATCCAATATGACCACCACAGCAGTCATTTTGAAAATATTCTTATCACTACTCCAGAAGAATTGATTTTCGTATCAACATGGGGATTCCACTAAAAACTTCCTTTCACAGGTGCTGATCAGACATTGAATATGTCCAGCTTGTCCACCATATTGAATACTTTTTGTTATTGCTTCTCCAGAACAGAAAATTATATCAGCATGGTGTTTATACAAGAAGACTGTTGTTGGTCCTAAATGAAAACTATGCCACTTGGACATCCAATGTGATGCCACTGTGGCCATCTTGAAAATCTTGTTATCATTACTTCTCCTGAATGAAGAGTCATATCAGCATGAGGTTTTCACTAGAAGCCTTTTTGTGATGCCTGGTTGGTCCTAAATGAAACTGGTGCAGATCTAACTGATAATGTGGCCACTATGGCAGCCATCTTGAAAATCTTCTTGTTGCTACTTCTCCTGAATGGATTGTCATATTGGCCTGAAGACTACTTGTCATGAAATGAAAGTCATATCAGTATGGGATTTTCACCAGAAGACTTATGGTGTATAGTTGGTCTTAAATAAAATTTGTGCTGATCTGACATTCAATATGGCCACCACAGTGACCATCTTGAAAATCTGGTCACTGTTCCTACTAGATGGAAATTTGTAATGACAGTTGGTTTTTACCAGAAGACTTCTTCTCATAGGTACTTGGTACCAAGTAAAAATGTTGCTGATTTGACATGCATTATGGCACTGCAGTATCTTGTAAATTGTGTTACTGCTACTCATCCTGAATGGAATGTCACATTTACCTGAAAACTAATATGATACCTAGTTGGTTCTGAAAGAAAATGGTGCCAATCTGATATCAAATATGGCTGCCACAATAAACATATTGAACATCATTTCACTAATTCTTTTGAATGGATTGTCAAATCAACATGCGGTTTTCACCAAAATCTGGTAATGGTATCAGTTTGTTATGAATGAAAATGGTGGTGATTTTACATCCAGTATGGTGCCATAATGTCTAATTTGAAAAAAGTATTGCTCAAGTATCACCAATGGTTTCAACACTCAGCATTTGAAAGAAGAAATTGTCTTAATGTTGGAAATTCTTTTCAGCAGTATAGTGTTAGTCCATTTGACGGACTTTTGTTTTAAAGTAATTTGCCCTGAGCCTGTATCTTTCAAAATATTAATTTAACATGTATACTGGATGGGAGATAGTTTATTTAATGTTACCCAGTCTGTTGTTACAGTAGATGTAAAAAAACCTACCTATTGAAATGGTCAACTGTTAAATTGTGTAAGCCATATGAGTGATCTGAAGCTCACTTGTGCCTCTTGTTTAAGATGGAGGATTTTTACATCTTTTATGAAATATTGTTCATCTGCACTCCATTTATCCGATAACCCTATTACTTATGTTCACTAGTGCCAGCTATTGGTCTTTATTTTGTGGCCAGATGTGGTGAAAAATAAAGTGTGATGAAATTGATAAAACTACCAGATATGTTTTCAACTTGAATAAGATAACTTTAGGCTCCATCACTAAGAGAAAGTGAAAACTTCGAGGTAAGGTGTGGAACTCTATATATGGAATGAAACTTAATTTTCATCTTCCATGAAAATGTAGGTACATTTAGTTCAGATGTTTTGATAACTTATGGCCTATTCATTTAAACATGAAACACAAAAAGTTCTAAAGTCTAGATTCATCTAATAATTTTGGTGTTTATGTCATCACCTTACAAAATGACAAGACAGTCATTATGATTTCTAATATGCTGACATAATTGGTCTAAAGGCATTTTTAAAAAAATCTTTTTTGCAATTAATGTTTTATCAGTATATCACAGAGATTGATAGTTTATTTCACAAAATATCACATGGTTTTAGTAACAACTTTGTCTTATAAAAAGGTATTTACAAGAATGAAAGCTTCTAATGGAATATCATTTTTTGTTGAATGTTTTTAATTGTCCTGCTCAGTCCTACTGTGAAATAGCATAATATCTTCATTAGGTTTCTGTCTTTGCCATAAATAATTTAATAATAATAATAAATTAATAAATTAATAATAATTAATAATAAATAATAATTAATAATAAATAATAATAATAATAATTTGCCATAAAAGTGTCTGAACATAATGGTGTACAAATTTTATGTATTGGATGTTATGAGAAGGATATTTCTATTTCTTGGTTCTACAGTTTTCCGGAGTTTCCATTCACACTGTATACTGGTAACATAGCCACTCCATTGCCATTTATGTATGGATATTTATTTTGTTATTATTAAGTTAAACTTAAGAAAAAAATCTGCCTTCTGTTTGTGCAGCCTTTGTTTTGGAAAATCAACCTGTAAGTTAGCCTTGCATCCATCAGGTTGATAAAGAATGTGTTCCAATATTTTGAATGAATTCTTGGAGTCAGAAGTCTTGACACTAAAATAATGCTGATCTAACATTAGAGTTCCTACAAATTAGGATTTCTTTGTGGCAGTACTGAATAAATATGCAAATTATCCAGTTATTACATCTGGACTGATTACAAGAATGCTTTCTCACACGGTGGTATCTTCATTATTATGCAAATGCCATACACGAAAAGAAAACTACATGTATTACTTTTCTTTGTATACATTTGTATATATCCCAAATCCCTTGATAGGTTCTTGTCATACTTGGCATTAATCATTTTGAACCTAAGACAAGTAATTCTGTGAAATGCTTGCTGGCCCCTTTTAACCTTGGATTCAAGGTCATTCATTGAAAATGTGTCAAGGTTTTCATTAAAGTTGTTTCATTTACTTATATTTCCTAAACCACTTGATGGATTTACCTATACATGATATGAATCATTATGTAACTAGAAAATGTTATATATATGTATAAATAACAAATGTTTGGATAGCTAATTTTTATCTATGGGTTGCAATTTAAGATAATGGTAATTTGTAGACAAATGAGATGGCCTTTTGACCTTAGAATATTCTCAAAGAGAACTTATGACCCACATCCTGGTCATCTTATTATAGAGGTAGAACAAAATTATTCACTCCTACTTTAAGTTTAATCTGTTGTATCATTGTTCAGTTGTGTTCAGATATAATTTGAGATGAGTCATTTATTTAAATTATTCATTAGAATTAAGAAGTGCTCATTGACCTTTGGACTAAGACACTGCTTTCATATTCTTGACTCATTCAAGACATCATTGTGATACATCAAGACTGTTGGGAAATTTAAGACTTTTACATCAGCTCATTCAGGATTTGGAATTCATTTGGAATATTCTGTACTTTTTGACTTGTTATAGAAAAATGTGTGTGTGTGTGTGTGTGTGTGTGTGTGTGATTTAGATTTTTAATGTAGCTTTAACAATTTTTCAGTCATATCACTATGATGTCTACAGTGTGACAGTTTATGGTGATGTCTAGCACTGGGGCATCATGTCACAGACATGTGGCATGATGTCCCACCCAGTCACATTATCCTGACACCAGGCCAACCAGTTCTAACACAGACCTCTTAATGCTGAGCGCCAAGCAAGGCAGCTGTTAGTACCATTTTTTAATGTCTTTGGTATGACTCTGCCGGGGAGAAAATATGTGATTATTTGGAATTTAGTTCACAATACTGTAAGTTCCTTTTAAATTTTCATTTTGTATTTTAGGGAAATAAATTATTATTTGAATTTGACAAAACTTGTTGGTTTGGCTTCATTCTTTTACTTAGTTTAAGACCATAGAGTAAACTGCTTCGGTGGTTTAAGTGGTTAGAGTGTCTGCCTTGGATGCGGGAGATGGTGGGTTTGAACCCCAACCAAGTTATAATAAAGACTTTTAAAATGGTACTAACAGCTGCCTCACTTGGTGCTCAGCATTAAGAGGTTAGTGTTAGGGCTGGCTGGCCTGGTATCAGGATAATGTGACTGGGTGGGACATGATGCTACATATCTGTGGCATAATCCCCAATGCTAGACATCACTATAAACTGCCACACAGCAGACATCTTAGCAATATGACTGAAAAAATGTTAAAGCTACATTAAAAATCCAAATCACACACACACACCATAGAGTCATAAAAAGACAGTTCATTCTGTAGCATGTGCTTACCTCTTTGACTTTGGGTTCAAGGTCACAGTCATAGAAAATATATTTTGGTTTTAAAAATATTTCCTAAACTTCTTGGTGGATTTTCTTCATTTCTTCATTTCATTTCATTATGAAGCTAAGGCAATTAATTCTTTAGCATGTGCTTGATATTGGGGTGGGTGAAGATCACAATCAGGAAAATATTTTCATAAAGGTTTTAGATAAAGTTTTTTCATTTACTTTTATTTCCTAAGCTCCATAATGGATTTTGTTCATGCTTTGGATAAATCGTTGTGATGCTAAGACAATTCATCATGCAATATATTTGCTCAACCAGTTTACCTTAGGGTCAAAGTCGCACTTTTACAACAATGCTTTGATTATGGGATCAACATGCAGGCCCTGGCCATCTTGTTCTTATAAGATATCAATTTGCAAAATTATGAGGGTTTGAAAAATTAACAAAAATTTCTTGGCTACTCATTGCATCATTTGTGGGAGCCATTTTTGAGGTACTAAATGGTACAAAGAAAAAAATAATGTTGCTGCAGCATCATAACTCCGTGGTTGTGATCTGTATATTTTAGTGGATTTTTTTGAAAGATCTAATCCATCTCTAGCACTTCTTGAAGCATATTTCACCAAATCACAGGTGATTACACGTTTGGATACAGAAACAACAAACCCTTGGCTGGCATTGGTTGAAACTGAATGATTTCAGTTTTTCATTGAAAGGTCACAGGAATAGCTTTAAGAATTAAAAGTGTTAGTAAATACATCTCATTGATGAGTGAAAGATTTTCAACACCTATCATTGAAGATTGAAACATTTTCAACACCTATCATTTGATTTGCCAGACAGATTTGTGATGGCAGACCTGAGTCTAAGTTATCTCATGCTCCATTTGTCTGTCTATCCAGCTGTTCATAAATCCATCTCCTAAATTGCTTGGTAGAACTTCACCAAAGTTGGTTCTTAGATTACAATGTAATAACCATCTTCATTTTGCCATGAAGTTAAGTTCTCAGTTACAGTTTTTTTTTGCGTTGTACACATATACATGAATTTTACATAATAAATTGTATAAGATAAATGAAATTATACTGTGTACATTTTCTGTCTATAGGTATCCAACTGTACTCAGTCACAGAACTGTAGTAATCCATGTGATGACTGCCTGGGGATGTCAGACGATAATTATAATCTCCTGTATGCCATATATGCCTGGACGTAAGTACCAAATCAAGGTTCTGAGGCACATCTGATCTCTCTTCTCACTTTGTATTTCAGAAATGTGTGTTTTAAAAAACTGTAATCCCAATGCCTTTTTATTTATTGCTACCAAAGTTGCAGTGTGTGTACATCTTGAGATGAACAGAAATTGCACACCAAAATTAAGTGTAGATGTTACAACTCATGAGCTCCTACTCCCTAACATCTCAGTCTAGCTTACACTCATGACACAAAAAGTTGGATTCTCGTGAGCTGCTTCTCCCTTACATTTCAGTCTCGCTTACATTCATGACACAAAAACCTGGATATCTCATGAGCTGCTTCTCCCTTACATTTCAGTCTAACTTACACTCATGTCACAAAAACCTGGATATCTCATGAGCTGCTTCTCCCTAACATTTCAGTCTAGCTTACACTCATGTCTCAAAAACCTGGATATCTCATGAGCTGCTTCTCCCTTACATTTCAGTCTAGCTTACACTCATGTCACAAAAACTTGGATTCTCCTGAGCTGCTTCTCCCTTACATTTCAGTCTAGCTTACACTCATGTCACAAAAACCTGGATATCTCATGAGCTGCTTCTCCCATACATTTCAGTCTAGCTTACACTCATGTCACAAAAACCTGGACATTGAATGAGCTCCTGCTCCCTAAAATCTCTAGTCTAGCTTAAAATATGTTTTAGTTATATCAGCTAAGGTTTTAATATTTTGAACTTATTTTGCAACTTTCATTGGATTAACCAAGCGCAACAATAACAGTTCTGTTATCAGATTCAGGAGGTTTGTCACTTGTCTTAGAAGAAACAAATTTTAAAGATAAGTATTGAAATGAAACTTTGGCCTCGCATCAATTTTGGTGTCAAAAGGTCAGATGTTAGGTCACAGTGACTAATTGTTGTTGTTGTTGTTGTTGTTGTAGGGTTTAACGCCATTTTTCAGCACAAGATAGGCTATACATGGCGGCCAGTATTAATGGTGGAGGAAGAACCGGGGAGAACCCGGAAAGAACCACCGACCCACGAGAAGCTACCATCAAGCATTCTCACATAACCACATTGGCCGAGCCCGAGACTCGAACCCACGCAGACAGAGGTGAGATGGCAGTGATCCGTAACGGTGAGCGCTTCAGACCACTCGGCCAGTCGGCACAGTGACTGAAAGAAGAAAACTGTTCCTGCACAATAACTTTAGTTCTACATCACAGACCTGGACCAAACTTTGTAGATGGTTTAGACTTGGAATAAAGAAGAAGCCTATTGATTTTGATGTCACAAGGTCAGAAGTCAAGGTCATTGACTGAAATATTGAAAAAATGATTTATGCACACATATTTCAGTTTGTAATCATGTACCTTTACCAAAGTTTGTGGACAGCATACATATTGTATCAGAAAGAAGATTATTGACTTTGGGATCTAAAGTGATGGTCACTGTGCCAGAAATGTTTTTTTTTTTTAATTAATAACTTTAGTGCTACACCAGGAACCTTGACCAAAGAGAGCCATGGTAATTCATTGGGTAGAGCTTTGGACTCGTAATCCAACAGTAATGGGTATTGCTACCTGCCCTGAAATTCCCAGGTCAGCTGACTTGGTGTCTCCTTGGGAGAAGCACTTAGTTCCCATTCCCTTGGTATAATATAACCAGTGATGTATTGAAAATACTGTTTAAACCATTCAACCAACCATTAGTTTAGAGGTTTGTACTTGAGGTACAGAATATGTCTACTAATGTTTGGATTAATTGGTCAAATGTTAAGGTCATTGTTGCTCAAAGAAATATTGGTTTTGAACAATAACTTTTGCAGTGTTTAGCCAAAGCATGCCATTCTGGGTTCTGCACAAAATAGAAAGTCCTGCAAAAAAGGAGATTTGATGCACTAAAAGTGGTGCAAATAAAATCAGCATTTCATATAGTTTTTTAAATCTTTAATCTGATATAGGTGTGCATACCAATCATGAATTGTGTGAATTGTGCAGTTATTATCTTTATGAAAATGAAAAATCAAGTGATCTTTCTGATTGCACTGGATGCTATGCTAGGCCTGCCTATTATCTCCAATTCTCAGAATCCAGTATATGACAAATATTGGTAAATCCAGAATAACTGTGTACTCCATATATCCCATAATATTTCTTGGTTGAGAATATGTTCAGCATGTTACAGTATTTTAATAGCCTTGATGGAAGTATAAAACAAATTCAAGCAATGTATTTAAATATCTTCCACCACATATTTTATTAAAATATTTGACTTAAGAAAAGTTTTTACTTTCTTCTTCAAATATGTTGCCTAATCATAGCACATTAGCAGTGTCACCACCACCTTGCAGATTTAGCCCTCCCAAGCTAAATTTAACTTTAATAAGGCTAAAAGTTGTCTGTCCACATAGATGGGATTCAGACAAGAGTGACCTTCCCCCTGAGAGAGAGATTCACACTAAATTCCATCCATACTTAAGTTTCTACTTTAGTTCTGCTCATACTACAAAGCATGCATTTGTAGAGACTTTGCAAAATACCTGTTATGAAGCAATACCTTTTCACATTAATAGTGAGTCTGAGAAGTTATATAGTGGTATGTTTTCACATTGGTAGTGAGTTTGAGAAGTTATGAAGTGGTACCTTTCCACATTGGTAGTGAGCTTGAGAAATATGAAGTGGTACCTTTAACATTAGTAGTGAGTTTGAGGAGTTTTCTAACAATCAAGAAGTATACTTGATCTATATTTATTGCTCCTTTCTATCCATAATGAAATTTCTAACTTTGTTATTACATAATTTCATCATGCAATGTACTCTTTGGAACCATTGTGGATATCTGCCCATGTTGCTGGTACCATTAATCAAATAATGTGCATTGTACTTGACCAACAATGAATTCATTGGTACCAAGTTTTGTGGTTTGATTAAAAAATGTATATTTATAGGTAATTTATGTGTGCTGGTAATTAACAATAAATAAAGAAAAATCCCTAATAAAATGTTGTGATGATGTATATATCTCTTTAAAACTGTATACTGTACCATAATTCATTGCCACACATTTTTGAGCAAATATGCTTAATCCATAGTGCATTTATTGGACTGAATAGGCAATTAAAATCAAATTAGCTAATTACCACCACATTAATTAGTGTGAACAGAAGGATGCACTTCTCTTTGATGTCTTTAAAGCACATCACATATAGACACTGTGGGGCCCTGAGTGGCCGAGTGGTCTAAAGCGCTGTCTGTTACGGATCACTGCCATCTCACCACTGTCTGCGTTGGTTCGAGTCTAAGATTCGGTGAATGTGGATATGTGAGAAAGCTTGCCAGTAGCTTCTCGTGGGTCGGTGGTTCTTTCCGCGGATTTCCCGGTTTCTTCCTCCACCATTAATACTGGCCGCCATGTATAGCCTATCGTGTGCTGAAAAATGGCGTTAAGCCCCACAACAACAACAACAACAACATAAAGAGACTGCCATCTCATTTAAAGGAAATGGCATCATACTTTTGTACCAGCTGCATGCATGGTAACTCCAAATTTTCTGTAAACAAATTCTCCATGGAAGAATTTAAAAAACACTTTCATGAGTAGTATTGGGTTCATTGCCAGGGAAGAGCCCATCCAGTATAGTGTCACAGTGTACCCATGTCCGTCAATGGCTAGTACAGTGCTACAGGTTCCAGTTGCTATAAACCAGACCCAGGTATAGCTATAAATTGGTCCATACCTATTATGGATTCAGGTTGATCCATAGCTATAAATTGGTCCATGCCTATTATGGATTCAGGTTGATCCATAGCTGTAAATTGGTCCATACCTGTTATGGTTTCATTTAGGCCTGGTTCTTTTACAGATTCATTATTGTGCAGTATCATTGCCAACCTGCATTAAATGACTCCAGAATGGTCAGCACCACTTACCACTACAGAACTGGTTCAGCAAAATTACAGTCCTTGGTGCCTCATACCATGCCTTGACCATAAAGTTCCAGCATCTGTCAGCCTTTGGTCGAGTTGTGGATTTATTGCATCATTTAGAGAGGCAACTACATGACCCATTGTCAACAGAACTTTTTTTTCATGGCAGTGACTGTGATCCAGTTTTAACAAAAGAGTAATATCAAACATGCCTTTGTTTCACGCCAAAGTCTCAGCTGTTGACAGATATATGGTTGGTCTGGCAAGACAAGACCCTGATCAGCATGACTGGACCAGAAACACTTCCTCAGCAATTAGTCTGGAACATCATTGCAATAGGTTCTGTGCTTCACTTGTTATGCATGGCAATCTTCCAACAAGCAGAAAATAACCTGGCTTCATCCACTGTTTTGCCTATTTGATATGCTTTGGAATCAATTTTACAAATTTCACATGTTCTGAACATGATTTCACAACACACTCTTGCCAATTCCAAAATAACAGTGACAGTGAATCTGCAGCTGTCCTCAGTAAAGAGCATCTCAAGGTCACACTTAGATTGCAGCCATTGTCACTGAATGGACATTTGGATGTTGTCCAAAAGCAGGCCTCCAGAGGAACAAATCTAGAAATGGCCCAGCAAAAGATATCTCAGCAATTGTTGTGTAATTGTTGTGTAACATGGAGCATAGAATCAGGAAGGCCCCCCCCCCCCCCGGGACAAGGCATGCCCATTAGTGAATCAGTCCAACATGCCCTGTACACTTTCAAAATCATAGTTCTTCAGGGCCAAGGACAGCAACAAGCAGAGATTGCATAATATGGAGTTGTATGTGAAAGCACATCTAGTGTCCACAAAATAACTTTGAAGTTAGCATATATGGCATATAGAATTAAATTATTATTTTCCACTGAGTTGCATATTGACACAGGCATCCTTTATGTAGATACAAATAGAATTGTAGAGATTTGATTAGAAGCATTACATTTTAGTATTTTGTGTATTTTTGAACTTCTATCTTATAAATAATAATAATAATAATAATAATAATAATAATAATTATAATGTGGACTTATTACAGCACCTGATCTTTAGAAGCACAAAGTTCTTTACAGTATTATATAACACATAAAGATATATAACAACAAGATTACAAAAACACCATGAAATTACAAAACAATAAGCATGCTGACAATAATTAAAGAAGTAAAACATTATGAAGTCTTTAAGTCTGTTCTTGTAGTCAAAATAGGTGAGTTTTAAAAGCACTCGTGAATGAGATCACAGTGCCCTTGTGTCTAAGATCTATGGGAAATTCATTCCATGTAGCTGGACCCTGGTACACAAAGACTGTTGTCCATATGACATCATTTTAAGAGTGGGTACAATGAGAATGTGAGTGTCAGAAGAGGAGCATAAGTTTGTAGATGGGGTGTACATATAGGTAAGGTCAGATAGGTATATTGAACTGGAGCCAGTCAAGAAAATTTAGCATGTTGAACAGATTTTGTGTTTGATTCTGGATTAAACAGGTAGCCTGTAAAGGATGATCTGAGCAGCTCTACTTTGAACTTTTTGAAGTTTCTGTAGTAGATATTGAGATGTACCAGATAGAAGTGAATTACAATAGTCCAGTCTTGAAAGTACTAAGGAACACACAAGTGTTACAGTGGCATCATCTAAGAGAAAATTGAGAATGGAGCTGATGCGTCTCAGCTACAGATATGGGGCCTTGCATGTGTTCATTACATGTTGGCATAAGGAGAGTGTACTGTCGAGAGTGACACCTAGGTTTCATACTGACTGTGTGAATTGAATGTTGGTATTGCTGATACTTATTGTTTGAGGTAAAGTATGTGAAAATGTCTTTGTGTGGTGATCAGGATGGCTTCAGTTTTTATCATCATTCATTTGCAGCTTGTTGCATGTCATCCATGACTTCACATTGGAAGTGAACGTCTCCACACCTTGGATAGTAAACTCAGATTTAGTTGGCAGCTAGATTTGTGTATTTGTGTGTCAGCATACAATTAGCAAGACACCAGATGTCAGTCTATGACACTTGAGAGCAACTGAGTGTGTAGAATGAAGAGGATGGGGCAGAGAGCAGAGCCTTGTGAAACACCAAAACATAGATCAACTGGACTGGAATGTTTCCAATTTACCAACAAAATTTGTGTCCTGTTGGCTAAGTGGGACTTTAACCATTGTGAGTCTGTATCATGAATACCAAATACATGCTGGAAACGGTGAAGGTATATATCATAGTCTGTTGTGTCAAATGCCGCAGACAAGTCAAGGAGGGTGAGGACTGTAATCTTTCCACTATCCAACACAGAGAGAAGTTCATATACTACTCTTTGATGGGCAGTTTAAGTACTGTGGCAAGGATGATATGGAGAGTGTACATTGCTAAAAGTGTAAATATAAATGTGATTATAGTTTACGGAATTATTATGGATTAATACCAAACCATTTATTCTTAAAACAAATTAATGTACAGCATTGTTGGATGAGGAGTATACATGTGGCTCTTTCCATGTATTTACATTGGATTTTACATGGCTTTGATGCTTGGGTGTGTTATTTTATCTTTTTCCAGGTGGCACCCAAAATAAATGACATGTGCTAAAAATCAATGACTTGTCTGTGTGTAAAAAACAAATGACTCAGGTGTGATGAAACCCTCACCCTTCAGGATTTTGCTTCAGTGACTCCCTTATGATTAGGCAGATATTTATACCCAAAAAATTAATATGCCTGATCCTAAACTCATAGCTTGAGATTCTTTTTCTTTTCTTTTAGAAATGCAGTTGTGGTGATTGCCGCAGGGTTTCTCATAGACAAAGTTGGAAATAGAAGTATGTATACAAACTCACCCCCCCATTTGATCATGTATAATGCATACCCAACTGCAAACTACATAGAGCATTGGGTTTTCTGCCATTTGTTTTATCCTTGATATCAAGCAAACAGCCTATATCTGGATCTGCTGATACATTATGTAACTGTAGATTTGGGTCTATGTTGTTCACAGTTAGGAGTGTTATGCACAAGTAAATACAGTATTTCTGTTTAGTCTGCATTGAATATTAATTAATTAATTATTAAAAATACTGGCATTGTCATAAAACTCGAAAATATTAATCAATTAATTATCATCAATACTGGCATTGTCATACAACTAAAAAATATTAATTAATTAATTATTATCAATACTAGCATTGTCATACAAATTTAAAATATTAATTAATTAATTATTATCCATACTGACACTGTCATAAAACTTGAAACTTTAAATGAAGGGGTAGCTTCATTTTAGTCGCACATTGAATTTATTAACTTGTGTTTCTTGTACCACTTCAGTTCAGCAGTTTTATGTGATGGAGTTGTAATCATGTAATATTTGTAAAATAAATCAATATGGGAAGTCATAGTTTTATTAACCGTATACCTTCACATATTAGGCATGGCAGTTAGAATCTGTCTATCTAACTACCTCTCTTTCTTTCTATCTATCTATCTATCTATTGATTCACTGCATATATTGTGTAAACTGGAGATAATACTTGAAACTCTGACACTGGACTGTTTTGTTTAAAGATTATAATAGTGTAAAGATGACACATGTCATATTTATCTTGCAGTTGGTGTTTTTATTTTCTCCTTCCTGTGTGTTCTTGGGTCTTCCACCTTTGCTGCTGGAGCCATGCTGAAGGGAACCAGCTACATGTTACCAGTGATGCTTTTGGGACGGCTTATCTTTGGCTCTGGAAATGGATCTCTTACAAGTACATGGAATCTTCTGATGGATTAACAGAATCTGTGTTGGGATTAGCATCGAGACAAGGATATCTCAGACTTGGGGTTAGATGTCTGTCTCTTGTGGGTCTTTGCTAAGCAGAAGGTAGTACTGTAATGTAACTCCAAAGCTGGGAATTCTTTGTCTTGGGGCCAACCCCAAAACTGATTAATTTTCATGCCCATTAGTTTTTCAAAGAATATTGAAAATGCAGTTATTCAATTTTACTCGATCACATTCTTTACTTGAACATATTGAAGTTGTATTTATTATTATGATGTCAATAAATTGCATGATTCTGTGTTAGTAACTGAAGCTTGAGTGGGGTTCAAGGGCAAACAATCGAACTTTACGTATCATGTATATATAAAACATAGTATTAAGAACTATACACCTAGCGGATTGAAAACAGTGGCACCAGAAGTGCCTACAAATGTCTGCCATTTTGATTCCGTACACAAAAGGATGAGGAAGGAAAATTATGTTTTCATAAAGTTTGTGATTATTTTCGTGGTTATGGGACTTATTCAGCGTTTAAAATCTCCTATATTTATAGCTATAGTGTTTTAAAAAATTTTGCTTTCAACTCTTGAACATTTATACAAGCATAGAACATATGAGACACAATATGTCACATCTTGATGTCACTCAGAACACTCGTGTGTCCAGAAAGCTTCACTCAGAACACCCATGTGTCGAGCAAGCTTCACTCAGAACACCCATGTGTCTGGCAAGCTTCACTCAGAACACCCATGTGTCCAGCAGGCTTCACTCAGAACACCCATGTGTCCAGCAAGCTTCACTCAGAACACCCATGTATCGAGCAAGCTTCCACTCAGAACACCCATGTGTCGAGCAAGCTTCACTCAGAACACCCATGTGTCCAGCAAGCTTCACTCAGAACACCCATGTGTTGAGCAAACTTCACTCAGAACACCCATGTGTCTGGCAAGCTTCACTCAGAACATCCATGTGTCCAGCAAGCTTCACTCAGAACACCCATGTGTCTGGCAAGTTTCACTCAGAACACCCATGTGTCTGGCAAGCTTCACTCAGAACACCCATGTGTCTGCTAAGCTTCACTCAGAACACCCGTGTACAGCAAGCTTCATTCAAAACACCCATATGTCTGGCAAGCTTCACTCAGAACACCCATGTGCCCAGCAAGCTTCACTCAGAACACCCATGTGTCCAGCAAACTTCACTCAGAACACCCATGTGTCCAGCAAGCTTCACTCAGAACACCCATGTGTCAGCAAGCTTCACTCAGAACACCCATGTGTATAGCAAGCTTCAATCAGAACACACATGTGTCCAGCAAGCTTCCACTCAGAACACCCATGTGTCGAGCAAGCTTCACTCAGAACACCCATGTGTCGAGCAAACTTCACTCAGAACACCCATGTGTCTGACAAGCTTCACTCAGAACATCCATGTGTCCAGAAAGCTTCACTCAGAACACCCATGTGTCTGGCAAGCTTCACTCAGAACACCCATGTGTCGAGCAAGCTTCACTCAGAACACCCATGTGTCGAGCAAGCTTCACTCAGAACACCCATGTGTCGAGCAAGCTTCACTCAGAACACCCATGTGTACAGCAAGCTTCACTCAGAACACCCATGTGTCCTTCAAGCTTCACTCAGAACACCCATGTGTCAAGCAAGCTTCACTCAAAACACCCGTGTGTCGAGCAAGCTTCACTCAGAACACCCATGTGTCAGCAAGCTTCACTCAGAACACCCATGTGTACAGCAAGCTTCACTCAGAATTCCCATATGTCCAGCAAGCTTCACTCAGAACACCCATGTGTCCAGCAAGCTTCCACTCAGAACACCCATGTGTCGAGCAGGCTTCACTCAGAACACCCATGTGTCTGGCAAGCTTCACTCAGAACATCCATGTGTCCAGCAAGCTTCACTCAGAACACCCATGTGTCTGGCAAGCTTCACTCAGAACACCCATGTGTCTGCTAAGCTTCACTCAGAACACTCGTGTACAGCAAACTTCACTCAAAACACCCATGTGTCTGGCAAGCTTCACTCAGAACACCCATGTGCCCAGCAAGCTTCACTCAGAACATCCATGTGTCCAGCAAGCTTCACTCAGAACACCCATATGTCCAGCAAGCTTCACTCAGAACACCCATGTGTACAGCAAGCTTCACTCAGAACACCCATGTGTACAGCAAGCTTCAATCAGAACACCCATGTGTTGAGCAAGCTTCACTCAGAACACCCATGTGTACAGCAAACTTCACTCAGAACACCCATGTGTCTGACAAGCTTCACTCAGAACATCCATGTGTCCAGAAAGCTTCACTCAGAACACCCATGTGTCTGGCAAGCTTCACTCAGAACACCCATGTGTCGAGCAAGCTTCACTCAGAACACCCATGTGTCGAGCAAGCTTCACTCAGAACACCCATGTGTCGAGCAAGCTTCACTCAGAACACCCATGTGTCAGCAAGCTTCACTCAGAACACCCATGTGTACAGCAAGCTTCACTCAGAACACCCATGTGTCCTTCAAGCTTCACTCAGAACACCCATGTGTCGAGCAAGCTTCACTCAAAACACCCGTGTGTCGAGCAAGCTTCACTCAGAACACCCATGTGTCAGCAAGCTTCACTCAGAACACCCATGTGTCCAGCAAGCTTCACTCAGAACACCCATATGTCCAGCAAGCTTCACTCAGAACACCCATGTGTCCAGCAAGCTTCCACTCAGAACACCCATGTGTCGAGCAGGCTTCACTCAGAACACCCATGTGTCTGGCAAGCTTCACTCAGAACATCCATGTGTCCAGCAAGCTTCACTCAGAACACCCATGTGTCTGGCAAGCTTCACTCAGAACACCCATGTGTCTGCTAAGCTTCACTCAGAACACTCGTGTACAGCAAACTTCACTCAAAACACCCATGTGTCTGGCAAGCTTCACTCAGAACACCCATGTGCCCAGCAAGCTTCACTCAGAACATCCATGTGTCCAGCAAGCTTCACTCAGAACACCCATATGTCCAGCAAGCTTCACTCAGAACACCCATGTGTACAGCAAGCTTCACTCAGAACACCCATGTGTACAGCAAGCTTCAATCAGAACACCCATGTGTTGAGCAAGCTTCACTCAGAACACCCATGTGTACAGCAAACTTCAATCAGAACACCCATGTGTCCAGCAAGCTTCACTCAGAACACCAATGTGTCCAGCAAGCTTCACTCTCAACCGGGTTGTACCTATTTCATATTATGGTAACATGAAATCATCACCTGACAACCAAAGACAACCTATCTGAAATAACCAAGACAACCAGGTCTAAGTAACAGAAGTGAGGGCTCTAATTCCATGAGATTTCTCTATAACATGAATGATAAAAAGTCCTCCTATTGTAGTTTTGACTTGTATACATAGAGCATATCTTGGTTTTCATGGCATGAAGTGATGAAGAATAATAGAATCTATTAATGTGTTCTATGTGGGATAGAGAATCTAATATTGTATTCAATGTGGGATTGAGAATCTATTATTGTATTCAATGTGGGATAGAGAATCTATTAATGTATTCAATGTGGGATAGAGAATCTATCAATGTATTCAATGTGGGATAGAGAATCTATCAATGTATTCAATGTGGGATAGAGAATCTATCAATGTATTCGATGTGGAATAGAGAATCTGTTAATGTATTTGATGTGGGATAGAGAATCTATTAATGTATTCGATGAAGAATAATAGAATCTATCAATGTATTCAATGTGGGATAGAGAATCTATAAATGTATTCAATGTGGGATAGAGAATCTATTAATGTATTCAACGTGGGATAGAGAATCTATCAATGTATTCAATGTGGGATAGAGAATCTATCAATGTATTCAATGTGGGATAGAGAATCTATCAATGTATTCGATGTGGAATAGAGAATCTGTTAATGTATTTGATGTGGGATAGAGAATCTATTAATGTATTCGATGTGGGATAGAGAATCTATCAATGTATTCAATGTGGGATAGAGAATCTATCAATGTATTCAATGTGGGATAGAGAATCTATCAATGTATTCAATGTGAGATAGAGAATCTATCAATGTATTTGATGTGGGATAGAGAATCTAATAATGTATTCGATGTGGGATAGAGAATCTATCAATGTATTCGATGTGGGATAGGGAATCTATTAATGTATTTGATGTGGGATAGGGAATCTATTAATGTATTTGATGTGGGATAGAGAATCTGTTATTGCATTCAATGAAGAATAATAGAATCTATCAATGTATTTGATGTGGGATAGGGAATCTATTAATGTATTTGATGTGGGATAGAGAATCTAATAATGTATTTGATGTGGGATAGAGAATCTAATAATGTATTTGATGTGGGATAGAGAATCTATTAATGTATTTGATGTGGGATAGAGAATCTATCAGTATATTCAATGTGGGGTAGAGAATTTATTAGTGTATTCGATGTGGGATAGAGAATCTTTTAATGTATTCAGTGTGGGATAGAGAATCTGTTATTGTATTTAATCTGGGTTAGAGAATCTGTTAAAGTATTTGATGTGGGATAGAGAATCTATCAGTATATTCAATGTGGGGTAGAGAATTTATCAGTGTATTCGATGTGGGATTGAGAATCTTTTAATGTATTCAGTGTGGGATAGAGAATCTGTTATTGTATTTAATCTGGGTTAGAGAATCTATTAATGTATTCAGTGAAGAATAATAGAATCTATCAGTGTATTCGATGTGGCATAGAGAATCTATTAATGCATTTGATGTTTGATAGAGAATTAATGTATTTGATGTGGGATAGCGAATCTATTAATGTATTTGATGTGGGATAGCGAATCTATTAATGTATTTGATGTGGGATAGCGAATCTATTAATGTATTTGATGTGGTTAGAGAGTCTATTAATTTAATTGATGTAGGGTAGAGAATCTATTTATGTATTCAGTGAAGAATAATAGAATCTATCAGTGTATTCGATGTGGCATAGAGAATCTATTAATGCATTTGATGTTTGATAGAGAATTAATGTATTTGATGTGGGATAGCGAATCTATTAATGTATTTGATGTGGTTAGAGAGTCTATTAATTTAATCAATGTGGGGTAGAGAATCTATTTATGTATTCAATGTGGGATAGAGAATCTATTATTGTATTCAATCCGGGATAGAGAATCTGTTAATGTATTCAATGAAGAATAATAGAATCTATCAATGAATTCGATGTGGGATAGAGAATCTATCAATGAATTCGATGTGGGATAGAGAATCTATTAATGTATTTGATGTGGAATAGAGAATCTATTAATGTATTTGATGTGGGATAGAGAATCTATTAATGTATTTGATGTGGGATAGGGAATCCATTAATGTATTTGATGTGGGATAGAGAATCGATTAATGTATTTGATGTGGGATAGAGAATCTGTTTATATATTCAATGTGGGATAGAGAATCTATTAATGTATTTGATGTGGGATAGAGAATCAATTAATGTGTTCAATGAAGAATAATAGAATCTGTTAATGTATTCAATGTAAATAGAGAATCTATTAATGTATTTGATGTGGGATAAAGAATTTATTAATGTATTTGATGTGGATAGAGAATCAATTCATGTATTCGATGTGGGATAGAGAATCTATTAATGTGTTCAATGAAGAATAATAGAATCTGTTAATGTATTCAATGTGAATAGAAAATCTATTAATGTATTCGATGTGGGATAAAGAATTTATTAATGTATTTGATGTGGATAGAGACTCTATTAATGTATTCAGTGTGGGATAAAGAAATCACATAAGAAGGGTCCTAATTTGTGGCCAGAAACAAGGCTTTGGCAAATTTCTGCTTACAAATTCTGATCCCAATAATGGATTATTTTTTTCTCATTTCTCATGAGAAAGTAGATTGGAATAAAGATGGCATATAATTGGTATGGATATAGCTTTAGAAACACTACCTCATATGCTTTTATATGAGTCAAGTCCAACAGCAAACAACAATGATTCTGATCTGCTGTCACAAAATGATTGTGCCTGCAATTCAGGGTCTATATTGTTTGTTCTCCTGATTACTCATAACAAACTGCATAGGCCAAGATCTGACAGAGATGTATGTGATGGTAGAAATGTTTGGTGCAGTTTGCAGTTGGATTCGACTTATGAGCGAGTATATATGCTAAGTAGTTTTTTAATAATTTTGTATGTTGTTAAAAAGAGTATAAGAAATCTTAGTTTACAGCAAAACCTTTGTTGTAAAGAAGGATTACTATTTATAGTCTGGCAAGATATGTCCTTCAGATACTGTAACCAAAATAATATTGCAATTGTTTATAATGTCATAAGAACAATGACATCATATACAGGATCATTTAGTGCATTTATGTAGTATAGGCATTTCCCACATATCTCTCTTACAAGGGCATTTTCCACATATTTCTCTTAAAGGGCATTTCCCACATATTTCTCTTAAGGGCATTTGCCACATATCTCTCTTACAAGGGCATTTCCCACATATCTCTCTTACAAGGGTATTTCCATCTTATCTCTCTCACAAGGGGTCTTCTCACATATCTCTCTCACAAGGGTATTTCCCACATATCTCACTTACAGAGGGCAACTCCCACATATCTCTCTTACATGGGCATTACCCACATATCTCTCTTACAAGAGCATTTCCCACATATCTCTCTTACAATGGCATTTCCCACATATCTCTCTTACAAGAGCATTTCCCACATATCTCTCTTACAAGGGCATTTCCCACATATCTCTCTTACAAGGGCATTTCCCACATATCTCTCTTACAAGGGCATTTCCCACATCTCTCTTACAAGGGTATTTCCCTCGTCTGTCTCAAGGGGTCTTCTTACATATCTCTCTTACTAGGGTATTTCCCACATATCTCACTTACAGAGGGCAACTCCCACATATCTCTTACATGGGCATTACCCACATATCTCTCTTACAAGAGCATTTCCCACATATCTCTCTTACAAGGGTATTTCCCTCATATCTCTCTCACAAGGGGTCTTCTCACATATCTCTCTCACAAGGGTATTTCCCACATATCTCTCTTACAAAGGGCAACTCCCACATATCTCTCTTACAAGGGCATTACCCACATATCTCTCTTACAAGGGCATTTGCCACATCTCTCTTACAAGGGCATTTCCCACATATCTCTCTTACAAGGGCATTTCCCACGTATCTCTCTTACAAGGGCATTTTTCCACATATCTCTCTTACAAGGGCATTTTCCTCATATCTCTTTCACAAGGGGACTTCCCAAAAACTCTCTCAGAAGGGTATTTCCCACATATCTCTTTTACAAGGGCAACTCCCACATATCTCTTTCAGACGGGCAACTCCTACATATCTCTCTCACACGGGGGCAAAAAACTGTAGCACACATACATAAAAATGAGAGAATATGAAATTCACCTGTGGAAGAATACCGTATTTTATGTAATTTTTCGTACACGAAAAAATAATTATTAATTTCAGTGTACGAAAAATTATATGTAAAATAAATAATTATCATTAGGTGGTACTGACCGTGTATGAAAATTAAAGGGATCGTACCAAAACAAGTTCTACGGTACACACGCTACTCGACAACCTAACGGTACAAACGTACAAAGTAAACGTATATTTTCTGTCTCATTCTGCTCTCAATTCAAGAATCTAATTACAATAAATCAAAAGTACTGTTGTTATGAGAGAGAGAGAGAGAGAGAGAGAGAGGATTATGTCTCAGTGTGCAAGCTCGTCTGCATTTAGAACATATGTAGCTGTTATGTTGTGTAATATAGGCAAAATGATCAAGATGGTTTGAACATGTATAAGTTATGGGTATTATTTATTGGTAAATTGTACGCAACGTGACAACCCCACATCATCAAGAAATTAAGTGCAAGTTGTATTTTTACCGCAACGATAATCTCATTATCAAATTGCAATAAAAAAAATAAAGACTTGAAATCAACGTTTAAGTTAATGCGCGTGAGTGTGCACACGCGTGCGTGTGTGTGTGCTCGTGCGCCAGAGAGATCAATCAAACAAAATTTTTTCAGTGTACAAAACCGTATTTATTCAGTGTAGTTGTGATTTGTAGCTTTTGCAAAGAGAAAAAAAGACTATTTTCAGTTACCTGACGAGTGGGATAATCCTCATGTATTACGACCCTACTATATTCCATTAGGAATAAACACCGCTAAATCAACAGTTCATTCTTGTTTTAATTACGATGTACATGTCACAACAACCACATGGCTATGCAGTTATTTGCATGGTAATTAAACATTCTTAGGTCTTTGGTTATTCCAGTTGAAACCAGATTGAGGGCAAGAATCGACTGGAGAGGTCAAATTAGCAAGGCTGCCAGTAAGGAAATAAGGCTCTCTTTAGGGAAATGAAAGTCTGTCAATGTGCTATTGAATCCGTTGTCCGTATAGCAGATGTTATAAGGACAAGCGATCATATGCATTACATATTATTTGAACTCGCCAATAAAGATAATAGTGGGGTATATCATAGAATAGATTTGCAATAAAATGTTAATTATATCCAAGTCAAAACAGAACAAGCACTTAAAAGATAGTATATGTATATATATGAATCGATTTAACGGAGTCCATGACTTTCAAATTTACGATGGAAAATGACAAGGTTTTTATATTTTATGTTTGTATGACTAATGAAACAATAAGACTAGTTGGCCAGTGGTCTGTGGTCTTCACTTTAGCATGTACTGAGATGTAATTTTTGTTGGATAAGACAACATCAAAGGGCTTCCGAGCTCGTTTTAAAATGCACATGGTGTTTTGTTACGGTGACGGACTTAATAAGGAGAACTAATTAACGATAATATTTAAATGTATGGTCTGTGAAGTCCTTTGTTCATTTGTTAATAAACACCAGTAGATATTGTAATGACAATAAGAGTTTATGCACATGGGCGCCCACAGGATCTTTTACAAAAATGGGGGGGGGTCAGTCAGTCACGGCCGGGGGAGTTAGTATAGTAGGCAGTCTGAAACTAAAGCTAATATTTACTAAGCGTTTTGAACAGAATCTTGTGACATATTTTCAGCTTCATTTGCATGATTAAATATATATATTGCAGTATGACCTATGCTGCAGGCGCCCATGCTTATGCATCAATCATTATATTTTCTCACCAACAATTAATCATTAATTTTTGTAAAAACAAAATGGGAATACGGTATTTTCGATCTTTTTTGCAAACGTAAATCTTCTTAGTGGAAATTTTATGTCCAATAATTTAATGAATTTTTCAAATAATACAAAATGATATGTACAAAAAATTATGATACATTTAAATAATTATTATTTTGATAACCGGATAGTGTACGAAAAATTAAAGGGTACAAAAAAATACATGAAATAACTATAATAACGACAATGTTCTGAATATTAGCTTAAGATATGTATGTCCGTCATCCGTTGTTTGTCCTGCATCTATTAACAAAAGTTTGTTATCGCTACTCCTTCCAAATACTGGTAAGGTTGTCACCAAACTTTACAGACTCATGCATCCTAAGATCTGGTTGGTCCTGAAGAAATGATGCCCCTCAGACATCCAACATGGCCACTATGGTAGAAAATTTTGAGTCTTTTGTTATCACTACCACTCCTTAATGGATAGTCAGTTCAGCATGGGGTTTTCCCTAAAGATGTCTCATGAAGTCCTGTTGGTCCTAAATGAATATGGTGCTGATCTACAGCCAGTATTGTCACCACAGCAGCCATTTTGAAATTATTGGTATTGATACTCTTTCAAAATGGAGAGTTTAGTTGTTCCTAAATGAAAATGGTATTGATCTAAAGTCAAATGGCCACCATTGCAGCCATGTTGAAAATCTTATCACTACTCTTCCAGGTTGTATGGTCATATGACATGGGTTTTCACCCAAAGACTTCCTATGATATTTTGTTTGCCTTAAATGGAAATTGTGCTGATCTTACATCCAATATGGCCACTACAACAGCCATCTTAAAAATCTCTATCCCTCCTGAATGGATGATCATATTGACATGAGGTTTTCAACAGAAGACTTTGTGTGATATGTAGTTGGTCCTAAATAAAATGGTGCAGATGGTATAGCTACCTGATGGTTTCAGAAAATGGTCTTATCTTGGATTCTGGCCAATTCTTTCTGGCCAGTAAAGTATCATGAAAGTTTGCAAATTCAATAAAATGAATGGATTTGTAAAATATACATATAACTGTGTTGCAATAAGTGAATACAAATGTTGCCTTTCTGTTTGAACATTAAGCATATTAAACTTGTATGATATTAATCAATTAGATTATTTTCATATCCATATATTTTAAAATGTATCCAACCTTTCTATCTTTGAATCAACACTCAGCTATTTCAAAGATTTGCCTTCACAAATGGCAGCTAACCTATCCAGCACTCTTTTTATATCCCTACCTGTACCCACATAATTAAAGCTTTAACATGTAAAGATGGATAGGTGTCACTCTTGAAAATGTTTATTTTACATTTCAGTTGTGCAGAATCGAATAACTGCTTACTGGTTCAGGAACAAAGAATTGGCCATGGCCTTTGGAATCACGCTTGCCTTCTCTCGACTGGGAAGTGTCCTGAACTTCCTTTTGACACAAAATTTTTCTGAGGCTCATGGTTTGACCTGGACTCTGTGGGGAGGTAACTCTGCTAGCTCCAAGGAAATTGAATTGCATATAAATTAGTAATCTTACCTCATTAGAGACAGAAACTGTTATTCTAATGGCTGTTTCCTCTCTATCTTTATAGAAATCTATCAGATTTTGTAAGTTACTGCAGTTGGAAAGGAAGATTTAATAAAAATATTAATGACACTTTCAACATAATGGCTAGATGCAGAGGAAATAGGATGAAAAAGGAAGTGGCTTCAAAGTGGTTTTTTGACCTGAAGAACAATGAATACATTTAATCAGCAACCATTGTTTGTCCCTCTGTATAATTTACTTGGTATGTGATGTATAACAGTTTACATTCAAGTCATGTTAATTAATTCCCTAGTATCCAAGTGGTCTAAGATGTTCATCTTTCCCTATCACTGACATCTCTATTCTGTCCGCAAGGGTTTGAGTCTGGGGATCAGATACTGTGGTTATGTAAGAAAACTTGCCATTAGCTTCCCATGGGTTGGTCATTCTTCCATAGGGTTTCCTCAGTTATTCCTCTGCCAGATGTATTGGCTGACATGTAAAGCATATCCTGTGTTGCAAAATGTCATTAAACCCGCAACAACAACATAATTCATAGTAAACTGAACCAAGATGAATTTTATAGGTTGCCTCCTGTTAAAATTCTTTGTACGTCATATTAGGTTAAGGTAAATCTTAATTTTTGAAGCATCTAATGCACAGAATGTAAATTTGTTATACTCAATCTTCTCCAGCTCCCCATCCCCCATAATGAGTTTTGTGAAGAGTTCATAACAGAAACATTAAATTTACTACATATATCACACCCAGTCCCACTCACCCACCCTTGTATTTAGTCTTGGTAAATATTCACATGAAAACATTTGTGCATGTATCTAGCTGTTGCCATAATACAGTGACTTCTCCTTCAAATGTGTTCTCTAATCACATTACATTAGGAATATTAGCCTTCTGCCTTGCGAATCCAGCCCAACTAAAAGATGAAAAATAGCTTTTTCTGTCTCTCTCATGTATACAAAGGGCAATAGCTCTTGCCCATTATCTCCCTTGCCACCACCTGGTGTTGCCAGTTTTTAGCTTTGAAGCTGTACTAATAACAGAGTACAATTTAACCTTCGACAATCCAAGCCATTTTTGTGTTCAAATTGACTCATCCAACATTCCTTTTTGGATTTATGGTGTGGAATAATCATCTTGCTGCAGGTTGTATACACTTTTTTTTATACAGTTTCTGCCAATTTTGAGTGATTCTGTCACCTTTATGGATTTCGTGTATTTAAGACCACATTCTCCCACAATGTCATTGACCTCATGCAAGGTCATTAAGAGTTAGAGTGACTTTGACTATTGTCACAAAAAGTTCAAAGCAAGGGAGGATAACCACAACTTGTGTACTGTATGTAGAAAATGTACATCGTTGATACCATGCAGCATATGTAACACGTGGTCAGAGGAAATCTGAGCCTTAATGGTCCAGAAGGCTAAAGAAAGGAATGATGGACTAAATCAAGGAAGGAAAGCATTGACATCCTCAGGATTCATCCCATGTCAGCCTCAATTGAGAGTCTTGTGGGGAATGCAGAGTTTTGCCCACCGCCAGTGATAGTTTGTTGTGTGCAACTGTCGGCCACAGTCACATCAGTGACAGAGGAGAAGGATGGTCTGGAAAGGGTACAAGCATCATTCAAACAGATTCATCATCTGGTAAAGGAGATGACGTTGCAATTCTTGACATCAGGGCAAATGTTACCCCTTTTCCCTCGCTTAACTCCTCACCTTTTCCAACTCATTGTGGGAGTATTCTCCCAAATTTAGGCAGCCCAGTGGGCATAAGTCCCCTGTCATGTCTGAGCATGACCTTTGGGCCTGTAAGTCAGGACACATGGGGTTTGTTCTAGACCCGATGGATCCAATTAATAATACCGCCACACCGTTACCGACTGTCCTGCCATTCAGTCCTTACCCGCTGTCCAGCCATCCAGCTGTCAACGGCCACCCAGCCGTCCCAGCATGGAGACCTTTTTGTTGAATCAGTCCAGCCAACTTGGATGTATGGGGATCTTAGTGAAATCCGTCTGTCTAGCTGCACCATTGGCAACTTACTGTTACTATGCCAGAGATTTCAGTGAGAAATCTGTCCATCCAGTCAGGCCTTTGGAGTCTCCAGTTCCAGTGATAACTGGACCATCTTATATACCGCCAGTATCCAGGCTGACTGTATGCTGGGCAAACCAGCCAGCAGTTTTGCCAGTGCCGGACTTCACAAGGGATAGCTAGTGATGACCAGCTGGGGTCATCAATGCCACCTGGCATGAAGTATGCAGAGCTGCAAGGCAACCCAGAATGGGACCCGACACACATTGATTGTGATGAATCTCAGTCAAATCTACCATATTCAGATCCAACCATGGAACGGACTGAATTCAGCTTGAAAGCTGAAATCAAAGAAATTTATTGGGTGTTGGCCACTTCAGGATTCCCTCCACCCCCTACTGCTACTCAAGACTACAAAGTTAAAGCGTCTGTAGGTTTCGGTGAGGAGGAAGAGACTCTGTCCTTCTGACTCCTTCCCCAATTAGTTTAAATTAAGGAGATCAATCACCAGCTGTCAGGTAGAATTGGTGATCCAGGAAATTCTAGGGCTTTCTTCTCAGAAAGCTATGTTCCAGCGACATTCTCCTCTCATTGGTAGAAAACTCACTCAGACACATTCAGTACTGATCTCCTGGCCTCAACAAGAATTTTGCAGCCATTCACATGTCTGCTACACTGTATTATAAAGTGGACACAAATGTTTACCATACCACATCCATGCTAGTTCAAAACGTCATTATGACATCCTCAGTGTTAGATTTGGTCTCATTAGCAGTTTTCCAACTTGCAGAGAAATCTGACAATAGCCACGCTTGGGAAGTGACAGCCAGGATTGCTAGGGTCCTTAACCGATCAGCTTACCATACCATGGCCAATGCCTAGATGGCCAACTTAGATCTGATATGACATGATGCATGTCTGCAGTCCACAGTCCTCATCATATTCTTGCTTTATAGATGACCCTGTTTGGGTCAGTTTTGATTTTTGAAGGAAGAACAGAAGTTTGGAGGCAGGCAGCTTAGGAACTGCCCCATTGACTTGCCTCTCAACCCACACAGGCATTTGGAACCACTCCACCCCCCTGCCATTGTCAAGGGACATTAAGTGCCCTGGGGACAAGGGATCATTTCAGTCAGATGTGTACCAATACGAGTCCCAACCCTATGCCAGGAGACAACAGTCTAACCAACCTATGCGGCAATCGTACAGAGGTGGTAAGAAACCAGATTTCTCTGCCTTCAAGCCTCCTAACAGTAAACATTGACCTACCCTCCCCACTGCCTGTGGGTGGCTGGCTCCTGCAATTTTGGGATTACTGGATCTCCCTATTCCCTCAGAACGATTTGGTGATTCAGGTCATTTTGGAGAGGCTTCAGGCTTCCTTCATCCAACTCCCTCCCCTCTCCTGCTCTTCCCTCTTCTCAGACATACTGTCTGATCAGGAGAATGATGCCCTTCAACAACAGGAGATTTGGTCACTCATAAAAAAGCTAGTGGTGGAGATTGTGCAAAGATCACAATCTCCAGGGTTTTATTCAAGGCTGTGTTTTAAAGTTCAGGCCTATCATGGAGTTGGGTTGCCTCAACCAATTCATTGCACCTTCAAAATTCAAGATGGAGACAGTGAGATCAATCCCCCTGTCTGTCTGAAAGGACAAGTATGCTGTCAGTCTTGATCTGACCGATGTATATTTTCACATCCATATCCTCCCTGCATCATAGAAATTTCTTCATTTTGCATTTGCTTACCACATCAACATCAGCCATTGGGCTTTTACCAAGGTTATGGATTGCATCATCACCTTGTTCCTATCGATATCATCTAGAACGATGGCAATGTACCTGGATGGCATCATCTAGAAACACATGGTAAGTTCTATCCTACACAATTTCCTCTCTCTTTTAGATCATCTAGACTTTCAAGTGAACTGGGAAAAGTCTGACATCCATCCATCCCATCTGTGTATGGAGTTATTAACCAACCTGAATCTGATGTGGCTTCCTTGCGTTTGAGTAATTAGAATCATGGAACGCATTGAGTCTGTTTTCAATAGGACTTAGATTTCAGTGAGAGAGTTCTTGCAACTCCTTGGATTATTCAGTGCAGCAGCGGACTTGATCTTGCTCAGCTGTCTTTTATGCGTTCCATACTAATGATGTTGCTAGCACAATAGCACCCTTGATCAAACAGTCATGAGCATACCTGAGATATGATCATTTCTTTGTCAGTGGTGCAACCCAGGTTGGCTGAGCATGTGAATCCTGCTGGAGAAGCCCCAGGCACCGGTGTATATGGTTGGGGTGTCCACCTGTTGCTCAACTTCACAACCGTCATTGGCACGTGGGAACCAGGGGAGTGGCTTCAACACATCAACATTCTAGAAATGAAGGCTGTCATCAATGCCTTTCACTTCTGGAAAGATTGACTCTCAGCCAAAACTGTCCTCATTTTGTTCTACAACTCTGTGGTGGTGACCTATCTTCTCAAGCGGGGGTGGGTGTGGGGGGGCACCACATCACCCATCATGTGTGTTGTGGTTTGGCAGTTTCTACATTGGTGTGACAATCTCCATATCCATATCAACATACAAATCAGACACATTCCTGGCAGACTCAGTGTCTTGGCTGACACTCTATCCAGGAAAGGTCAAGTCCTTAACTCGGAATGGTCTCTCTACCAATTGGTCTTCACTTGGATCTGTGCACTTTGAGAACATCTGATGATCGACCTTTTTGCAAACAAGGTGGAATTGCAAGTTATCCACCTTCATCTCTCCAGTCCCAGACCCAGAAGCTTGGGCTGTGGGTGCACTGTCAATCAGTTATGAGGGGATGTGGGTCTTTGCCTACCCTCCCACAGTCCTGATGCCAAAAATAATTAAGAAGTTACTGGGGTCAGAAATGCAAGATGATTCAGATAGTCTTTTTGCAGTGGGACAATTCCTGGGTCAACATTCTAGTTGATCAAGTGATAGATCTGCCCTGGTAGAGATTCCAGCCAACCTGAATCTTCTTAAGCAACCATAGTCGTGAGTGTTCCATCCTTGCCCAGACAATCTTTTACTGCATGTTTGGCTTTTATCAGGGCAACCTTGTGAGAAAACAATTTAAACCTTTGGTTGTGGAGAAAATTTTGAGAGGAAGAAGGACCTCCACTCTGAAGGCTTATGTGGGAAAGTGGCGTGTTTTCTGGGACTGGTGTCATATCAGTAACATTGTCCGTCTGAGTGCCTCAGTCCCTCAACTGGCCAACTTCTTCTCTGGCTCCTTGAGGAGAAACAGTTGGCCCCAGTTACTATCAAAGGCTACCACTCCATGATCTCGGACACGATAAAGACCTATCAGATCTTTTAGCCAATTTTGATCGCAATCAACAAAATCCCTCACTTAGTTCACAAAATGGAAGCTGTCCTAGGTTTTAACATGGCTTAATTCAAATTAATTCAAACTTTTAATCCACACTTTGCTAAAGTTACTATCATACAAAACATGTTTCCTGATAGCTTTAGCTTTGGCATGCAGGGTCAGCGAGCTACATGCCCTTTCCATTGACCTGAACTATCTTCTGTTCAGATTGGATGGTTTGGTGGTCCTCTTGACACAGCCATGCTTTGTAGCCAAAAATAGGTTACTGTCTGTCATTAATCAAAGAGTGGTCGTTCGCTCGCTCTTAGTAGGGACAGAGTTGTCTGTGTGAACTGTGTTAGGATTCTGTGTATTAGGGACAATTTAATCTATGTGAGCAGTGTTAGGATTTTGTGTGGCAGGGACAGTGTTGTATCTGTGAAAAGTGTCAGGATTTTGTGTGTTAGGGACAGTATTGTCTGTGAACAATGTTAGGATTTTGTGTATTAGGGACTGTTGTCTGTGTGAACAGTGTTAGGATTTTGTGTATTAGGGACAGTGTTATCTGTGTGAAAAATGTTAGGATTTTGTGTATTAGGGACAGTATTGTCTGTGTGAACAGTGTTAGGATTCTGTCTAGTAGGAACAGTGTTGTCTGTGTGAACAGTGTAAGGATTCTGTGTATTAGGGACAGTGTTGTCTGTGTGAACAGTGTTAGGATTCTGTGTAATAGGGACAGTTTTTATGTGAACAGTGTAGTGTAATCAGTGTGAACAGTGTTATGATTCTGTGTAGTAGGGACAGTGTTGTCTTTGTGATTAGTGTAGTGTAATCTGTGTGAACAATGTTACGATTCTGTATATTTGGGACAGTGTTGTCTATGTGAACAGTGTTAGGATTCTGTCTAGTAGGGACAGTGTTTGTGTCAACAGTGTGAGGATTTTGTATAGTAGGAACAGTGTGTGAACAATGTTAGGATTCTGTGTAGTAGGGACAGTGTTGTCTATGTGAACATTGTTAGGATTCTTTGTATTAGGGACAGTGTTGTCTATGTGAATTGTGTTAGGATTCTGTGTAGTAGGGACAGTATTGTTTGTGTGAACAGTGTTAGGATTTTGTGTAGTAGGTACAGTGTTGTTTGTGTGAACAGTGTTAGGGTTCTGTGTAGTAGGGACTGTTTGTGTGAACAATGTTAGAATTCTCTGATGTAGGGACAGTGTTGTCTGTGTGAACAGTATTAGGATTCTGTGTAATAGGGATAGTGTTGTCTTTGTGAACAATTTGAGGATTCATTGTTAATGTTTTTGAAAGTTACATATCTTCTGTGTCACTTGATGTATTCAGCTTAACCTTTCGTACAGTATGTCTAAAATTTATCCATAATTTACCATTGTTATCATCCCTGGAATAAACCAATCAGAACTCAGTGTTATCACATTTGAAAGCGTGATTTACTTGGTTAGAATCTAACCGGGGGGAGGGGGGTGGGGTGGGCCCTTACTAGATTAGTTCATAGAGCATCAGACTCATAATCCAAAGTGCAGGTTCAGTGCACACCCAGGTCAGCCAGAGTTGGCTGTCTCAGAGTTTCCTTGGTACAGGTACTTATTATTTCCTCAGCATGATATAGCCAATATTGTGTTGAAAGCACCATTTAAAAAACAACAAGCTATCAAGCAGACCTTAAGCCATTTTGATTATAATGACCAATGTGATTCAGAAACAGCATTTGCTTTTGTTTTAGTTGAATTAGATTGATAAAAATCCAGGATGTGGGTAGCGACCTAACAGTGACAAGGGGAGGTAATTATAATATCTTGGAAGAGCTACTTCCCTTTAAATACTGTTGTTTTCAGTCTATATTGGATATAGATGGGAAACATTTTTTTTTGTTTTTTTGGGAGGGCAGGGCTTGGGACATAATGGAAGGTGAACTATAACATTTATGCAGTCAAGTAGATATTTTCAGAGAAACATAAT